>PVKU01011005.1:0-47212 GCA_004027475.1 Anoura caudifer | reverse complement strand
ACTGGACTGGTTGGAGCATTGTCCCATGCACTGAAGGCTATAGGTTCGATTCCAGTCAAGGCACGTACCCAGGTCATGTGTTCAGTCCTCAGTGAAGGCATGTACTGGGGGCAGCCGATCGATGTTTCTGTCTCACATCCTTCCTTCCTTCCTTCCTTCCTTCCTTCCTTCCTTCCTTCCTTCCTTCCTTCCTTCCTTCCTTCCTCTCTTTAGCTCCTCCCCCTCTCTCTTTCCCCCTGCATTTCCTGACTCTAAAAGCAATGAAAAAATGTCCTCAGATTAGGATTAAAAAAAAAAAAAAACCCTTAAACAAATAAGGTAGAAGATCAGAATTTCATGACCTAATTATCTAGGACAGCTGCCACCACCACCACTGATACCAACACCACCACCATCTTCAGCAAATAAGCCAAGAAGCCAGTAAGTGCAAGTTGGAGGAGTTATGTAAAAACAAAGTATCAGCCCTGACTGGTGTGGCTCAGTGGACTAAGCACAGGTCTGTGAACCAAAGAGTACTGGGTTTATTCCCAATCAGGGGCACATGCCTGGGTTGCAGGCCAAGTCCCTGGATTGGGGCGCATGAGAGTCAACCACACATTGATGTTTCTCCCCTTCTCTTTCTTCCTCCCTTCCCTTGTCTCAAAAATAAATAAATAAAATCTTTTAAAAAAATGAAGTATCGAGTCAATTTACAGTTTTAACAATATAGGGAATATAGAGGTGATTCTACAGCTATTATACATTCATGTTTACATAGTCTCTTGTTTAAATTCATGGGAAGCTGTGGGTTCAAATCCCAGCTTTGCCATTTCCTATCTATATGACAAGTTTGTGATGAGAATAAATCTGCTTCTTCACTGTAAAATGGAGATAATATCTACCTCAGGGAGTCATTGTAAAGATGAATATGAAGTAATATAAGCAGAATGCTTAGCACAGAGCTTGGCAATAAAATACACTTAATATAGAGTGGTTATTGTTGTAATTATTAATAAGCACATAATTGTTTGGGAAGGAAGCTGACACACAGCACAGACATGAGTAAATGATGACATATCACTCAGTGGAAGAGCTCATGTAACCACGGCGAGAGCACTCAAGTGGAGTCTACTGTGGCCGTGTGTGTGACTTTAATAAACGATTTCTTTAAGTGGCCTAATGTGGCTTTGTGTGTAAGCAGAGAAAATTCTTCCGGGTATGCAGGGAAGAAGTGAAGCAGCAAACGAGTTTCATTAGGCACCTGGAAGTGAACTGCCTCCTCCACTGCAAATAATTGTACTATCTTGCATGAATCAGCTATCAAGGCCCAGTGCTACATGGATCCTATTTAAACCCATCCAGCAGAAACCTGGGGATTCCCACTGGCATTTGCATTTGGCTTATAGTCTCACACTGGGTTTATAGAGGCAGATACCACTTACCATGAAGAGTTTATGCCAGTCATATTTATATATCTTACATGCTTTCTTCCTCCTAATTGGAAAACCAGCATTCTCATAGCCATTATTTTTCAAAGACAAATTCATAACAGGGGCTTAATTTCCTACAATTGAGCTGGAAATAGAAGACAGAGAAAAACATAGCCATGGCTGAATAAAACTACGGAACAAACAGGGTCAATTGAAAGATGGGTCCAATCTTTTAAAGCCATTCATCCTCCCTCAGTCCTCTGTCATGTGCTGATTGCTTCCTGTGCCTTGGCAAGCTTCAGATGGGGAAAGCGCTGGGCTATCCCTAAGCAGAATGGAAATCATCTTTTCCCTGATGAGTCAGATATAGGAAGCGTTATGGGCTGCAATCCTGTGAGGACATTCCCATATCAACTCTTTTCTGCTTCATGCCTGGCCACAACTGTTGGTGCCACTGGAATGATGCTTATTTCTACCTTCTTAGCTCTGATATTCTCAATTGACCAACCTCCTACAGGGATCTCTAACTGGCAGTTCTGCTAGTACCTCAACCTAGCAAGAGTGAAACCAAACCAAGCATCTAACATCACTGATCTTCTTCCACCAAGAACATTCATTATTTTATTCTCCTAATTTCACCATTTCTTCCCTAAGCCCCACCATTCCTTCAGTCACACAGACTTCCTCCCAATCATCTTTGACTTTCCTAGTCTTTGCCACCCACAATGAGACATTATTCACCAAACATTCCCCTTTGTTTTAAATGCCTATTAAATTCACCTTTATCTAGTTCCACCAATGCTGCTCTAGTATAAATTCTTGAACTTCTTACCTGGACTTTTATAATTGGCTCATAACTGGTTCCCTTTACTCCTATTTCTCCAAACTTCCTCTGCAACTCGTTCCTACCCCATTGTCAAGCTGACCTACTGATTATATAAAACCCTGATTATGCTTTAAAGTGTTCACACACTACTGTCTGTCAATAAACTACAAACTTCTTAGCCAGGCAGTCAAGACCTTCTATTATCTTGTCCCGTTTCTTTCTAAATATTTACCTTCCATGATTCCTGTATTCCAACCTAAATTCCATCCAAATTAAGTGACCAATTTTCATCACTATTTGGGTGGGATATCTCTGCAACCAGTGTTTTTCACTGACTCCTAGAATTTTGTTAGCAGCTTAAGTCTGGTCTTCCATAGTGGAGTCTGCTTGGGTGGTGCCCTCCCCATTGGTCACTTCCTTTCCTTTTCTCATTTCCCTCACTAATCTGCTGATATTTTCTTCACCTGCAATGGTAGACTGACTGGTTATATTAATAGTCCCAAATTTTTACTTTTCCTATATTTGTACTCTTAGTCATATCACCTTGCCATTTCTCCACTAAAGAGGCAGAATATATTTCTTCACCATCTTTGCCAAGGCTGGATTTATGTGCAAGCCATGAGAATGTACTTCTCAGGCTTCCAACTACACATAGCATGGTTGACCACAGACTCCAACCCCTACATGATATGCTCTAAAGTTTCTTGCTACGTCTGTATGGAGGCAATGCTTCCTAATATTGCTCCTAGCCAATGCCTGACCATTCTTGGAAGACACAGGATTTTTCTGATGGTCACCTTTAGCTTGAGGGCTCCCCAGAGATCTTGCCAAAATATTTTTAAATTGCAGGACTGTCTAAGACACTTACACCTAACTTCCTTTCCTCTCTCAGAGGGATCAGATCTGAATCATGGTCCCACAGCTATCCCAGTGTTTCCAGGGCTTTCCCCCCATTCCCTCTCAAAGGTGTTTTCCACAACAAAATCATAACATGTTTGTTCTCATCTTGGCAGTCTTGGCATCTGCTTCATGGGCCTGCTTTGTGACTTTGCTTGATAATTAGCAAACATGACCAAAGTGGAGGTGCTAAAACACACTTTTGTGCCTCTGCTTGCCCTTGTCCTCTGTCCCTGGTCCCTTATCCTGGGATAGAGTCCCTTATCCTGTTCCAGGAGCACAGTAAAGTCACCCCAGTCTTCTCTAGAAAGGCCTTTCCAGATCACTGACAGCCAGGTAACCCTTATGAAGATGAGCAAGTCCAGGCAAGGTCAGCTGAGCCTGGCTCAAATGAGTTCAATACTGCAGATCCATGAGCTAGATATCTGCTTATCATTGCATGCCAACAACACATAAGCAATAATTATATGTTACTTAGCATTTTTATGTTAATAGAAAAGTAATGAACATCTCAAATAAGCTAGTTGCCCTCAAATCTTTATTTGGAAGAACCAAAACCAAGACAATATGTAATTCTATTTTATATTATGTTGTGATATATGCACTCAGTAGTTTAGAGTTAAAAACTTATCCTCAGTTTCTAAAAACACAGCTGGGGAACAGAACTCTGCACAGTACCAAAGACAAAGGGAGGTGGTGCAGAGATTTAATGCAGAACTTCATGTTGGCTTACCTGCATCCTCTGAGGGATAGAAAGGAGGCATAGAATGTTCTGATTGACAAGTTATCTTGTCAGTGTATCCCTGTGCCCTTCCCCAGGCTGGACTAGAGGAAAGCAGTTGTTCTCTTCTTTCCTGTTTAGGCGCACAAGGAACCTCTGGATCTTACAACACATTCTTAAAGAATCTGTTCTTTTGGATTAAACAATCTGTCATGTCAAACTGGACAGATTTCTGCTGATTGATGTATTAATAAAAGCAAGGAAAGGGAATCCTTCCACAGAGACATTCTGCTTTCCTACAAGTGTAGAAACAAGCAAAGTACAAGTAATGCTGCTCAGCTGAGACTGTCAGAACAGTGGAAATGATTAGAAGGAAATTGCTGGTCAACCCTTTCTCCAAGAGTCACCGCAGAGTAACAGCTGTTCGAAGGAAGTGTGAACAGAACTAAGAGCATTTATCCTTGTATGTCTTTAAACGAGGACAGATACCTACGTCAACTTGACACCTTCAGTCCCCAGAGCAGTGCCTGACACAGAGTAGACACCTTACACATATTTAAATGTGTGAATAAATGTTGTATAACTATTTCCAAGATCCAACAAAATTTTCAGAAAAAAAATTACTCATTTAAAAAGTAGTTAATTTTGGTATTTTTGTAAGTCCATGTTATTGTAGTAGTCCTGACTTGGCCACTTACAAACAGAATAAATTAATCTCTCTGTGACTCAATTTCCTCTGCTAAAAACTGGAGATAATAACACTAATTCATTTGGGTTACTATTGGGTAAATTGCAGGTAATATATGTCAAATATTTAGCACAGTGCTTGGCATCTGTTAAATGTTTTATTCATGTTCTCTAGTTGAAGCAGAAATGGTGGTGGTGGTAGGTAGGTAAATAGCATGAAAATTCACTTTACACCATCCAGAAATATACCATAAAACTCCATTAAAATGTGACAATAGTAAAGGACAATAGTAACGGCTTAACTAAAACTTTCTCATGTTCAAATAAAAACAAGTCAATTATCAATCGACATTTTAACCCATATTATAAAATATTTTACTACAACTTCTTTCCAGCAACATAGCTAGGTAGATAACAAACTATTAAAGATTTAGGCTCCTTGAAAAATAATAAAATATTATAATTGTTTAAATTTGTAATTTGCATGAATTTTGTATCTGTGCTTTTTTTCTAAGCTCAGAGGCACTAGGCAGACTCACTCACCAAAGAGAGCTGACCACCAGCCTTTGGGCATATCTGCCTTTTGCTCAGGAACGCCCAGCCTCTCGATGCATGAGTAGGTGGTTTCCTGTCTGTGTTTACTTTGAACTTCTTCCAGGGCTTGTGGTTTTGGCCAGGTTCATACTTTGTGTTATTATCCTCCTGCATATTTTATAATAGTGTTGATTTTGCAACTGGGCATATGACTCCTGTATTTCTCAGAGACACTTATGGATATCTGTCATGTTCTGGTTTGCATGTTCTTTTCTCTTTGCACTCTCAACACCCAGCAAGCTACATCAAGCCTAATCTTCAAGTTTAAAATTTTTTCTTCATTTCAAGATGAGCAATACATTTTGAATATTGAAATCATAGAATATGGGATAGGAAATTCAATTAAGGTAAAGCAATTAGGAAAATATTTCTCTATTAGAAAATAAAAATTATTTTGTCTTATTGTGAAAAAGAACAAGGCAATATTAGAGAATGTGAATTTGTCGAGTGACTTGAGCAAAAGCAGAACAGGAACTCATGAATGCAGAATTAGTAAGGAGGCCTGGAGAAGACCTCTTTCCTCCTGCCTCGCTCTCTATTAAAAAGGATGTCTGGATCACCAGTTTCTTTTTCTTTTTCTTCCTTTTTCTTTCTTTCTTTTTTGTTTGTTTGTTTGGGACAGCAGTTCTACTCTTACAGACATAATTCTCAAGCTTATCACTGTATTCTCATTCTCTATTAGAAGACATCTGGAAAGAGAGAATCTGTTAGGCCATTATCATTTGCATCTTACCGTCAATGTGCCTCATAGATCAATCTCTTTCTGTTTCTCTGTCCTCCTTCTCTCTGGGTCTCTTCACCCGGATAGCTACATCAAAGTACCATTTGAGGAGGAAATGGGTGGATGTCTGAAATCTTTAAAAGCCACTTTACTCACTCTACAAGAATATGCTCCAAACTAATTTTCCATCAAATACTGTACCAGACACTAGAAGTGCAGATTCTAATGAGACAAACATGCCCCAAACTTGTGACAACTTGTCTGAGGAAAGAGGGCCAGACAAGTAATTAAATCATTTATCCCTCAACATTCCTCTGAGCTAAATTTTTGTATCACTGTAAATGTCAACTGAATTTTCCTTCTAAGCCCTGGGACCACTTGGTGAAGCAACATTACTCTGATTTCACCCATAGTCTCTGCCATGGTAGCATTACTTTGGTATGAGCTCTGACTTCATGAACCTTCAGTAAGAACATCAAACATTGCACCGTCGCCAGTCTGTTCACATTCCTCCATTTGTTAGAGGAAACCTAGGCTCTTAGGACCAACTAAACCTACTTAGCAACTAAGCAGAAATTGATGCCATCCACAGGGCTGTGTAGGTGAGATAGGAGGTGGGTGATACAGAGGGAGGCATTCTAACCAGGAGCACCGTAGCTCTTACTAGAATTTTTCTAGTTCGGTGTCTTGTCCACTTAGGGAATTCTTTATGTCTTTTCTACTTGGTATTCACTTCTCCATTTTGAGGGAAATCATATCTATTATCACCAAGCTTTTGAACTTTCTTAAATAGTGAAAGAATTCCAGGTAATCATCTGCAGTTGGTCCAGTTGGTTAGCTATCAGTGTTATTTAACTGACCAATCTGCATGGAAAACTTTCTCACTGAGCTAAACATAGACACTATTGCCTACAAAAGGATTTGGCATTTAAATGCCTCAAATTGCCTTGTCATTGTCACAGGCTCAGGGAACATCTATTGAGTTGATTTACAAAGACCATCTCTGTGACACTAACCCCAGTATCACAGTCCCCAGTCTGACAGTGCGGAGGTCAGTAGGGTTGACAAGAGGATCATTTACACACACATGAAATGATAGTGTAGGTAACAATTCCTTGTTTGTATAGCACATTGCTGTTCATAGAGCCCCTGAATATTCTTTATCTACCTTGTATAATCCTTACCATGTCTTTGGTTTTGGTAACATTATCTCCATGTTATGGATAAGAAGACTGAAGCTCAGGGAAATAATATAATGTATACACTCACTTCAGGGTCAAAGTGACTACAGACTACAAATATCTATGCAGAAAAATTCTCAAGTGAACAAATGCACAGAATAAATATGGAGGTTCATGTTTAAGAAAACCTAAAACATAAAAATCTGAACTCTAGGTAAATCAATTAGCAGAATTATTATGCTGTATAAAGAATTACACAGAATTCTTTAAACAATAAGTATCTGGCAGGATAAGTGTGGTTTTACACTCCAAATTTTTACCCACCTAAGATTAAAAACATGTCCACTGGGTAAAGAAAATCACAACTGTTCTCAAAAGAGATGGCCCAGGTATGAGACTCTCTACTTTGAAGGTCAATTAGTAAAACTGAGCTCCTAGGTTTAAAATAATCAGTTCCCACATTAATAAAACAAAATCCTGAGAATTGAAAGGTATCCTGAAATACTGAATACACAACATTGATTATTAGTACAAGATCGATTAAATACCCCACAGGGATGAAAATATCAAAGACAAGATATTATTAACCCAGAACTTTAAATTTTAAGTAAGTTTCTCTTAAATGAACAAGATAAGGTAACATAATTTATGAGGTGAATGATTGTTCTTATTATGATAAAGGAGGTGTTGAGGTGGCAGCTACCTCCCATCCCTGCATCATAACGCCTCTGACTCATGGATGGTGAATGTACTCGCCTGTAGGCTCTGGGCACCATGGGGAGTTGAGGGCAGAGTGTGGATTTTGTTAGTTCATTCTCCTATTTTTCTGAGAAGCCTTCAGCTACTGTCAGGTCACTAACTGTTATGAGCTCTGGCCAAGCACCAACACTAAATATATGGTTTGGTCATGTAGATCCATGACCTCATTACCAAACCCCTGTCTGGGTGATAAGATCCCCCTGTTGACTTTGACACGTGGCCTTCATCTGTGTGTTCTTCTTCACTGCTCATCAACTCATTCCAGGGGCAACAGTAAGATGAGCCAGATGCCCTCCTTCGTGAATGTTAGCTGCTTCCTGAGAGACCTCTCTTCCAATTTCACAGTCTCACAACAATACTCTCTTTCTTTATAAGCAGGTTCCATGACAAAAATGGAGGTGCCAAATTGTATAATTCCTGCTATTAGAAAGAGATTATGAGAAATCCAAGCCCATCTCCAAAGAGGCTGTTACCATTGCAGGTGACACCGAACGAAGGCAGGATTCAGATGATGATGTCATCTGCAAGCGTCAGAGGACTAAAGCTAAAAAGAAATTTTACTGCATTTTTTACATTTTCAGATTTTCACTAAATGTTTCTTGCTATCTTAGCTAAGGGAACCTATATGATATGTGCTCTAGTCTCTAATTACATGCTCAATCTCTACTTATATCTGTTGTGACTTAAGCTAGAGATGGTGAGTACGTTTTGATTCAGTATCAGTCCTGACCAAGTGAAAGTAATGCCTGGAGTGGCGTAGTGAAAATTCTGAGTTTGCATCTAGACTTCAAGAAAAATTTGCTCCTTCCACCCACCGTGAACGAAGAGGAAGAGAGGATGGCCTCCATTTTTCATCTTAGAAACCCAGCAATGAGCGGTTGCCCCTCCAGTCATCTGAAACATTAAACAGCTTGTTCTCTAGGTTCGGTCTGAGAACATGAATGCAAAGTGAGAAAAACAAGCAACCTTTGCATTCCACTCTCCTTATCATCTAAAAATAACCTGAAGTGAGCCACATTTTAGATCACAGTTGCCCCTAAAACAAGTGCATTATTGTACTTCCATGAAATGTGGCACAAGTAAAAAATACAACACACACACACACACCCCCCAAAAAACTTAGCAACTATTAAATTCTGCATTTCAGACAGTACAACTATGAATTAATAATTGTACTCTAGGCAAGCCATGTGAAAGTCCAAGGGGAAAAAAAAGAAAAAAATTTCTTTCCTCCTGTCTTCCTGTACCACACAAAAGAATCTATGAATTTATACTTCATTACAATTTTCTTAAATATCAACATGTAAAACTAAGAAAAGTTCTTGTACACTATTGATTATTAATTGGAAATATTTGATTTAAAAATCCCATTTAAAAAAGCAAAGAAAACATAAGATACATAATAATTTATCTAATAACAGGCATATATAGGGAAAGCTTTAAAATGTTTATTGAAAAACATAAAAAAGAACTGAAATATTGAAGAGCTATAATATTTTCATGAATGAAACACCTCAGTGCAGTAAAGAAGCCATTTATCCTTTATCTATAAATTCAATTAACTCCCATCAAAATACCAACATAATTACTTGTGGATTTGATAGGCTCATAATAAATAATAATTTAAAGAGAAATTCATGAGACCAAGAATAGGCAACAAAATTTCAAAAAAACAACAATGTAGAAGACTTGCTCTATTTGAAATAAGAATTTATAGAGATCTATGGTGATTGAGACAATATAATACTGGACCCTGGCAGATGTGGCTCAGTGGGTTGAGTGCCGGCCTGAGAACCAAAAGGTTGCTGGTTAGATTCCCTATTAGGGCACATGTCTGGGTTGTGAGAGCAACCAATCAATATTTCTCTCCCTCTCTTTCTTTCTCCCTTCCCCTGTCTCTATAAATAAATAAATAATCTTTTTAAAAACAGACAATATAATATTGGCTCAGACATAAATCATATAAGCAATGGAGAACATGATAGAAACTAGGAACATATGTGTGAAACTTTGGTATATGAAGAAGGTGACATTCCATCATTGTGGGGAAGGAAAGATGCTTCCACCATCAGATTAGGACAATTTGTTATCCATATGAAAAAATATAAAATTCCTATAAAATGCATCATTCTCAAAAGTTAGTTTTAGAAATATAAAAGACTTACACATGAGAGGCAAAATTTTAATTTTTATACAAGGAAATATTGAGAATTAGGTTGATAATGTAACTATATAAAAAAGTATTTTTTTAATCTGATCATTAAAAGACACCATTAAGAAAGTGAAAAAAACATGTTACAAACTGGTAGGAAACATTTACTATATACAACCAATAAAATATTTTAATTAAGAATAAACTTCTTAAAAAGAAAGACTACTACAAAAATAAACATTAAATAGAAAAATAAGCAAGAGACATTAACATACATTTAAAGAAGAGGAAAACAAATTATAAAAGAAAAAGAAAGATGCTCAAACTTCGATTTTAAACTTTAAAAATCTAATTTTAAACTTTCCTCACCCTAGGTTGCCAAAAAAAACAAGAAATGGGACATTGCCAGGTATCAATGAAAATATAAGGCCACAGAAACCCTTACTAGTTACCAACGGGAGTGTAACCCTTTGGAAGATAATTTGGCATTATATATCGGAGTTTAATGTAATGCATACATTTTGACCTACCAACCATCTCAAAATCAAAGAAAAGCAAATAACAATAATAATCATGTTAACTATCAAGAAGCTAACTCAGAGGATGTACAAGTTCAGCCTCTGTTGTATGGAACTTTATTTAGTAGCTAAAGGTATCCTAACAGGCATAGTCTCTCACTTAAATATAAAAGAAAAGGCAAATTTTTTCTCCATTTTTATTATTATTTAAAAGGGCTTTGGAAGTCAAAATAAGATTTTGAATGCTATGTTATAAATATTAGAAGGAAAAAGCATATTGCTATTATTTTCAAGCATGATTATCTATAACAAAAAATTTTAACCATGAGTGGAAAATTTATTTTAAATTATAAACCCATTTAACAAGGTGGTACTATAACAGGGTAGGTTGGAGCAAAGATTACAGGAAAGTAAGGGACCCAAATTCAGGCAAGGGAACCCCAAATGCAGAACTACAGCCTGCTCCCCATCACAAGAAAAGGCAGGGAGGCCAGGGGAGAGCTGCTGAGGCTGCAGATTAAAGCAGGCTGCCTTCTGCGAGGCAGGGGAGAGCCCATGGAACAGAGGACACAACTGCATAGCAAAGGCAGCTATCGACTCTAAAGGAGCTAGCATGCATGACCCTGACGACCAACGCCTTTCCCGCAGGGAGGGGCTGTGGGGAGGAAACTCCTTGCTAACAGCCTCACAGGAGTGGGGGCAAAAGCAAATATGGCAAAAAACAGCCCTCAATTGTTGAAAATCTTGACATTCCCTCTAGCTTCCAGAGTGAAAACAGGAGGTGAGGAGAAGCTCACTCTCTTGGCTCTTGGTTCTTGGCTTTTGGTGCTTTGATTTGGGACTTTTGGTTGCATGTGCACCTGGATGCTCTGGGTCTCTGGCCCTTGCTCCTGGCACTGATGGGAGCTTTAGTGGGGCCTACAGATGCCGGGCCCCCCAGGGGCTTAGGTCCTGCATGGTTGGAGGTCTGCTCCTGGAGGCAGGGCCCAACACTGGGACGTGTGCCTCACCAGGTTCCAGCCTCTGGGACACTATGATCCAGTGCAGCAGGGCACATGGGTCCTGGGATGCTACATGGAGACTGAGAGCAGCGCACCCAGATCCTGAAGCAGGAAGGTGCTACAGAAATAAGGTGACTCTGAAACCTACCAGTGCACATTCCAGGGAGGATGGAGATCTGTTTGCATGGCCAACTTCAGCGCCAAAGGACAGATAAGGAAATGGGGGACTTCTGGGCATGATTTTGGCTTGTAATCTTTTGAGGGGAGCCAGGGAAGTTCTGGGCCTCATGAGAGAGAAGGCTCAGAGCAGGAATGTTTGTAGCTCCCCCAGGACTGGCACCCTGTTAATAAAAACCTGGTTCCTTCACACATATCTTCAGGTCAGGTGTATACAAGGCGACAAGTGGCTGAACCCCATGTTGCATGGTTACGGTACTTCTCCAAGACAAAAATAAACATACTAAAACAGATAGCATTTCTATAGTTCTTTAATAGCCAGCAGGGAAATTTAATGAATATTTAGAAATAAATAGAAGAATCAAAAGTCCTCCAAAAATGTACAAAGTGTAGGAAAATGACACAGAATTGGATAGAGACACACACGGCATGTTTTTGAGAGGACAGAATCAGTGCAGCAGAGATGCTGTCTTTTCCCAAACGTGAGACAATTCAGATCAGAATCTCATTGCCTTAACCCAGTAAACTTACATTAAGTTTCTTCTGGAGGACAACAAAGAATGAGAATAATCAAGAAAATTTTGAAAAACATAGTAATGGAGGAAGACTTAACCTTTTATATTGTGAAATAGATCACAAATCCATTGAAATAATAACAATTTGAAACTGGCAGAGCAGTCGATCAATAGAAAAGAGATAAAGGATCCAGAAACAGAGCCTCCTCACACATGAGAACTTCCCTCCAGTGCTGTGTAGACATCAGCCAGGAGCTCATCTTTGGTGGGGGCTGTTTTCCCTTAGAGTCTGTGAGTCTGCACTGTAAATGGTGGAGCTGAAATTAAACTAAGCACATCTAACTCCAAAACCCAAATAATCAAACACTGTACAACCCAACCCCTAATAAATGTGTGAGACTAACTAGTATTTTAGGGGGGGGGGAGTAATTAAAAAGAGTCTACCAGACATCAAAATACACACCTATCTACAATAAGTAAAATAATGTGACTCATGTATCAGAATTCCTAGAACAGAACCTGGCACGTTTTAAGGACTCAATAAATATTTGTCAAATAAATGAATTGACCAGTCTCCCCATCTAGAATTCATTCATTCAAAGACCTAGATGAGTGTTTGTCAAATATTTCAGTGTGATCAGAATTCAGTTGGGGTGGTTGTTAAAATGCAGGTCTCCTCTCCTCCCCTCTCCTTCTCACTGCCAGGAAGCTCCTTCTATAGGATTAAGGTGAGAAATTTTAACTTTCAATGAGCTCCCAGTGATTTCTGATATGGATGGTCCCAGAAACACACCTTAAAAAATATTATTCTAGATTCAGAGAACGGGCAATCCAGAGATGGTGAATATCTGCCTGGCTGAGTTGTTTCATTTCCCATCGCAAATACATGTGTTGGCATTCTGGTTTTTCAAAGAGTCTCATATGTGTTTGGTTAGTGGATCCTCAAGCAACGGATCAACTTTAGGGGTCCAACAAAAATTTCCAGATCTAGAACTAGACCATCAGCCTTTCGTGTGAATAGCCACTGTGGCTTGTTCCGATGACATTCCACCTTGTCCCATAGTTCTTTCAACCTTCAATAGCTAGTAGGTGTTCCCTCGTGTTATCTCCCCTTTCCTGTCTCACTTAGAGTCTTGGTAACAAAATCTATTAGTCACTATCTCTCACTGTACATATTGGTTTAAATTTAATACTGTACTCCCCCCTCTGCCACTGCTTCTTTTCAACTGTAAATAACTAGTTTCAGAGAAAGCAATAAAGCATTTTTTCCTCCACTCTCTACTCTTTGAACTTTCCTCTTCTAGATTAGAAGCTGTAGAGATTGTGCATCATTCTTCTTACAGATGCACTTACCAAAGACCCATGACTCCCTTCTGGCAAAAATGACATGATTGTCTGAATTAGTGGAACTCTGACTCAGTACCATTCATGCTCACTCATTCTCACTCTCCTTTTCAAATGAAAAATGTATTTCACTCTGTTGTTAAAGGAATCTGACCCATTAATTGATTATAAAACTAAATTTAGTGGATCTGGAGCAACATTATTTTTTCAAATGAAATAAAACAGATTAAAATAGAAAATATATTACACTGCAAGTAACTAGAGTGAATTTTCTTTTAATTGCACACGTATGTGAGTTGGTCCATGAGAATGTATGTGAGTTTAGGGCAAGAAATGTATTTCTTATTTTGAATCACTGTTAAAAAATGTATGAAATAAAGTTAGATGAATTTCATCAGCTGCAACAGTCCTTATTTTCCTCTAACAAAATTTATATTTGATTAGAGGGCTATTTCTGTTGGTGGCTGACAACTTTGTCTCACTAATTTCTGATAACTTGATCATCTCCATTTAAAGCCCATCTCTTAAGTGGCCTCGCGGCCAAATTCTAGGAATTCTTATTCCCCTGGAAATTTCTGTCCTTTCTTTTCCAAGCTCCTCTAAGCTTGAGGGACTTTGGGTATTTTCCTGGCATTTTCAGAAAGACACCTGGTCTGCCCAACTTTCTGTGTCCTTGCAGGGTATCCCCTGATGTTGACTACCCTTGTCCTTGTCAGTCTCTCTTGAAAGTTGTGACACCCACGGAGACCCATTTGTACAGTCTGCATGCTCAGCCCTGTCCAGTATGACTCTAAGCTCAACACGCATGCTTAGATATTTTAATACCCGCCATGGATGTAGGGGAAGGGGATACACTCTCTCTTTCAACAAGGCTTGAATTTGTAAATCAGAAGGCTTCCAGATTCCTACATTTGCTGTTTGCTTACAAAATTTATTCATAAATGTGTTCTTAGAGGCGCGCACTGTGTAGTTTCTGTGACAATGGCAATGTGGTGTGTGCAACTGCACTGTCCTATAAAGTAGCCATTGGTCACATGTGGCTCTTTAACCATGTGGTTAGTGTGACTGAAGAACAGAAGTTTACATTTTATTTAATTTTAATTGAAATTTAAGTAGCCACATGTGGCAGGTGGCTTCTATATCAGGTAGTACCGTTCTGGGCTGTATCTCTGCTATCCCTGATGATTGTTTTATAAAGAAGCTATATCCTGGGGTAAGTGTGATGCACACAAGAGAAGGGAAAGGAAAGCAACCTTTAATACCTCTTCATATGGTCTTGCCACATTAACTTACATTTTTCATCAGTTTTATTGAACTACAGATACAATTCACATAGAAAAATGTAACCTTTTAAAACTATATTGGGGTTACACGCATCATAAGTTTCAAGTTCACAATTCTGTAGGGCATCGCCTGTACGGTGCATTGTGTGCTCACCACCCTAAGACTAGTCTCCTTCCATCACCACATATTTGACCCTCTTCCCATCTTCAACCTCTTGCCACCCCAGGCCCCCCTGGTAACCAGCAAAGAAAAAGAGGACCCATTTTAACTGCAGAGTTCAAAGAATTTTTACCAGTACATCTAGTAATGGTCACGTAACGGTCACCACAACTAAGACACAGATTTTATTACTCCCAAATGTTCCTCTCCCTACTCCCAGCCCCTGCAAAACATTGATCTGCTTTCTGTCACTACTGTTTTGCCTTTTACAAAATTTCAAATAAATACAATTATACATACACAGTTTTCTGTGCCTAGTTTCTTTCAACCAATATAATGATTTTTGACTTGTTGCCTACATGTAGGAGTCTTTCTCTTTTCTTTTCTTTTCTTTTGCTAAACTTATATTCCTGTGCATAGCTATACTACAATTTATTTACCCATTCATAAGTTATTATAAGCTTTCTTTAGAATTTTGCTAGTAAGTCTCCTCAATATTTTAGAAGATTTTAATGAGTCTTTTGGGGACCATGTCAAATTAAAACTTTGTTTATAAGTCAGTAAGCTTGTTAAAATTTTTAGATCCCAAGAAAATCTATAGAAAGGACTTTCGTACCTTAGTTATTTTTGAGGTGGACATAGCTAAATTTCTACTGATTCAAGGCTGGACAAGACATGAAGCATAAGGAAAAGAAATAAGAAGGCGTTTCACAAGAGATGCCTTCCTTGGTGTTGATTATAAGGGTGGTGCTTGGCACAGCGGCATGGCTCAGGGGTCAGTAGTGCAGTGACCAGGCCAGCGGGGGTTCGGGTCCTGATTCCACCTCCTGCTTGTTCCACCCCTTAAATAACTTTAAGCCTATCCACACTTCACTTTTCCCACCCTTAAAATAGAGATAGATAAATTACTTGATAGCATTGTAGAGATTAAGCAGAAAGTTCTTAGAACAGTTGCAGGCACATAAAAAGCTCTTCAAAAGCAGACACTACCAAAAAAAAATGGAGATCCAGATAGGTTAGTGACTGTTTTCCAGTTAGACAGCAGCATGTCTAGGATTCAAACCCAGGTCTCTGAACTCCTGATCTACAAGCTCAGACTAGGGTTGCTCATTGCAGTTCCCCAAAACTGTGTGACTAATTGTCATGCTGAGTAATTAGTGAAAATTAATTTAGCACCTCCGCCACGTCAGAAAGTTTTACTGAAAACTTTAAATGGGTTTTTGTTTGTTTGTTCGTTTCTTTAAATACAAGGTTTGATGGGGTGAGTGAACTCTTCAGAGACATTTAAACTTGGTGAAATAGGAAAAATTGCAAATGAGCAGGGGCCTGGCGTACTGACTTCAACACGGGGACTAATGGATTGTTCTTTCAGGGTCCCATTTTTCCCTCCAGGCCTGTAAGCCTTTGAAGGACTGCATTGGTGGCCGATACTATTCATAACATAACAATATTTTCCATCCCTGCAAACTGATAGGCCATCAAGCAGTAAAATAATGTTATTATCTTTACTTTATTGTCACAAGTCTTTGGGTCTCAGCAAAACACTTGCTAACGAGTGATCGCTGAAGACCCCACTGGTCTCCTCACTGAGCCACCAAAACCATTGTAGGTTGCTAGTCTTTATGCGCAAAGAAATGCATTTTTTAACCCTAAAAGAGAAAGTTGGTTGTGACACACACTCTTACTCAAATAAAACTGCATTTTTCATCGCTACCGGGTAAGAGAAGTAAACAGCAGACGTGATGACAGTCCAGACGCAGCGGCACAGAGAACATTGGTTCCGGAAGATTCCTCCTTTGGTGACTCACTCAAGTGGGACGCAGACCGTCTGCTGTCCCAGGCCAGCAGTCGGGGGCACAGTCTCATCATGAACCCTGGCAACTGGTTATCTGAACAGTTCCACGAATTATTCGCTGACCCTGGAGAATGCCCATGAGGGCTCCTGCCTGGGTCTAGTCTGCATATGACTCATTCTCCCACAGGTAGCTTTTGTGTAAAGAGAACAAATGAATCTCTAACAAACGTGTTTGATTTCCACTCACCCCACCCATCCTAACTTCCCAGAAAGTCCAGCCCAACTTTGACTTTCGTGACAAGTGAGCTCTCTAGACGTGCTGACTGTTATGACAAAATCTGAGTAAGAGTTTGGGCCGCTGTCCCTCTGCCGCAAAGAGTGTCTGCTTGAGATAGAGAACTTGACTGATTACGCCATTTGTTCCTGGACACAGCTTCCCTCTAGGTAAATGATACATTCACCTGGGAAGCACTTTTTTAAAAAATCTGTTAGTCACTGAAGGTAACCCAATCTAACAGTAATTATGTATCCTTATCAGAGACCCAACACACTAGATTCTACATCTTTACCTTGTCTCTCAAGTCACCTGTATAACTGTTTACTAAGGATTCTGCCAGGAACAAGGACAAGGTGTAACATTCATAATTGCTGCTATCTATAGAACCCAAATAAAAATCATTGAGTGCTTAAATTAAGAGTGAATCAAAGATGTTTTTAAAAATGGGATTGTATTCATATAAAAAATAAGTGCATAAAGTCAGTTAGCTTAAACACAACACAAAATAGTATTGCTACAATGATGCAGAATTCATGAATAATGACAAGGGTTGGGAATTCATTGGGAGTGATAAGAACATATTAAAATTCATACTTTATGGAATTTTCTATAATATATAATCGAAAAATAATAGATATGATTGAATGTATATCACTGAAAAATCATATATATTATAGGAAAATTCCATAAAGTGTAGAATTTAATTATGAAAAACAACTGATGTAAAAGATCTTTTAACCATTCAATTCTCTTAAACCGCAGACTTATTGTTACATAGTTCACATTTATTCCACACATCGGGGGCAGCCATATATTGCTGAAAAGGACGGGCTTGCTGCCTGCCCTCACAGAGTTTGCCGTCTAGTGGAGAGTTAGTAGGCAATCCCATCATCACCTAGTAAGTGCTGTGATGTGGGGCGTGCACAGAAGGCTCAGGGAACACACAGGATGCACACCTTGTGGATTTCAGGTGACTCACTGAAGAACAGAAGGAAACTCTGGTGATGGTATAGAAGTAATCCGGCAAAGAAACTGGAGTGAAGGAAGGGAAAAGCTATGTTCCAGGCAAGTGGAAAGGCAAATACCTAGAAAAAACAGAGGTCAAGAATGCCTATACAGAGTCTCAGTTCAAGCCCCAGAGTACTGGGACATGACCCACAAGATCACAGTCTCAGGAGAATCGGTTGGGAGTTACCTTTATTTAAGGGTGACACTCTTGATCCAAAAGGTTATCAGTGGACGCACCAAGTATTCTGGTGCCAGGGACTGTGAAGATGCAAAGGTAGAAGTTAAGCATCTCATTTGAATGCCACTGAAGGTGACACACAAGAGTAGTCAACCCCAAGGTTACCTCAATGTGTCTAACCCTCTAGATCAGATGTCATGCACAAAGGAAGTGACAAGATTTTTCTGAAGGGCCTTTTATGTATTTTCTCTGTTGGCTTAAATTTCCCTCCTCCCTAATCACTCAAGCAACAGGTATTATTGTGCACGTATGATAAATAATGGGAAACACCAAAGGATTAGATGTCATAGATTCTGACCCCAAAGGGAATTATATTTTTCTTAGGAAAAAAGTTCAATTGACATAAAAAAGAAAGAGTGACTAGTTAATGTGTTGTGTCACCAGTTAGAAACCACTGCATCTGCTCTACAGCCTGTCAGTGTCTCATTGCTAATGACTGAGTTAGACATGTTTTCCTTGAAAAGAAAATTTGGAATGAGGGGAATTTGGATTGGTGGGAGAAGGGAGGCAGGAACTGGAGGCAACATTCTAGACAAAGAAAACGGAGCAGAGCTTCAGAGACAGGCATGGTTTGGCGCACATGTGGGTTGGGGAGCCTGTCTGAAGCCCAGGAAATGTTTGAGGACTTAGAAACCAGTTGCTCTGAATCAATAGGCTGGAATGAGATAGTGGAAAAGTCTGAAAAATAAGAGGCATACAATTTGATCGTTCAAGGAAAAAGACATCGAGGGGTGTTAATGTAGGAAGTCTTTACTAGCTATTGTAACAATACAATGAAAGAAAAGTTAAGAAGAAAAGATTTCACGGTCACTGAAGTCAACAGAGAACTCTTTTTCAGTCATACATGGCTCAGTGGTAAGATCTTGGATGTGACATAAAAACAAGCATCAATATCGAAGGCATTTCAAATGATAAAAATGAAAAACTCCTTTGAGAATACTAGCTGCATAAAAAAGGACATGCAGAATGATACTAAGTAGCTATGCAAATAGTGATTTCAGTTGGTAGAAGTAGGAAATAAAGATGGAGTAAGAAAAATGCTGTTTGGTTTTGTTGCCATTGAGTTTAATAATAACGTATTCAAATAGAAATGCTTATTTAAGATGGTAAAAAAAAATCCTTGTAGATAAGTGAAAGGGCAGGTTTGGAGTCGTAGGAGATTTTGTAGAGTTTTACACAGGTCTCCTAAGGAAAAGGTACACTAGAATCCCTTTAACTTTTTTTTGTTTGCTGCAGAATTCTTAACTTCAAACAAAACCTAAACCAAATTCCAAGTCTTTACTGTTTTTATAAACAAAAAGAAAAACATTTTGCAGGAGAGAAGATTCTAGAGCTTCTTTCTTCACAAAATCCTTTGCTTCATAGTATTCCAGGGACTTAGAAATACATGAAGGGGAACATCAATGGGAAGAACTTGGACCAGCCCAGGAGAATTTCCTCATTGGAAGGAGGTGTGGCAATATGGAAACAAGGTGGGAACCTCCCAGAGAGAGCCCGGAAGGCGCTGAGTGAGCAGAGCAGACAGCCAGCACAGGAAAGGGTTGGGCTGACTTCAAACGGAGCTGGCACTCAAGAGTCCAGGGAGCAGTCAGCCTGAGTCACCACGGGCAGGTAAGTCAGACGAGGCAGTGGGTCAGGACCAGAAGGGCAGTGTGGAATTAGGACTCCCAGGCTGGGCCAGCTGGGCATTGTTGGCATTGAGAATTAGTCCCCAGGTCACTAGGACACTCATTTGTTCACTCACACAAAAGCTGCATCCACTGAGGGCCAGGTGCTCTGCTAGCCTGAGATGCCACGTGGAGAAAAGAAACAGGCCCAGCTCCTTGCCTTCATGTGCTAAGTACGAGGAAATTAGTCAGATTCCAGAAAGTTCTTCTCTGGAATTCCTCCTACTTCAGAGATACTTCCTATGACCAGTGTCTATTCAACTCCAAGCTGTGAATTATACACTTTAAAAGAGTGAATTTCATAATATGTAAATTATGTATATCTCAATAAAGCTTAAAAAAAGCCCTAGTCTGCTGCTTCCTAGTTGTGTGACTCAGAATAAGCTATTTAATCTCTGTGTGCCTCAGTCCCCCCTGTAAATTGGGGACAGTAACAGCACTTACCTCACTGAGTTGTTGTAAGAATTGAGTAAATTAATACATGCAAAGGGCTTGGAAGAGTACCTGACACATTTCAAGCACTGGATACGTTTTGGTTTTAATAGTAACAGTAACAAGAGAAGGATGGGACCTTTTACTTAGATGAGAGTACGCAGTAAATAAAATCGTATTATTAACATTTCCCATAACCAAAGGCAATCTTTGTGTCATTTTAAAAGACATGTCATATTTTCTCAGTTACTCCTCTACACTTAGATCTTCAGGTTATTTCAAGTCAGCAGCTACTTGAGTTACGCTGCAGAAAGTATGTTTGTGTGCAAAGGCTTGTTTTTAAAATCACTCTCTAAACAGATTCTCAGATATGGAATTAGTCTTTCAAAGATATGACATCTTAGAGATTCGGTATAAGATCTGCCCAACATTTGTTGAAAATGTTTGTTCTAATTCAGTCAGTACAGGGATGTCTGCATAACCATATTGTCACACAGGCCGAGTGACCTCTGTTTTTACACTCTTTGCTAAGTGTATCTCACTGTTCTTGCAAATTGTGCTCAGTTCATTGTTACTGAGGTTTAATATTTTTTCAAACATTTTTGGTATTATTTTTTGGCCATTTATCTATCTATTCTTGAAAAAAACTGAGAAAACTGAAGGCTTTTTTTTCCCCCCTTAGAGTTCCAGAAACTCTTTATACAATGGGTATATAATATATATCTTGCTATTTCATAGAATGCAACTTGAATTAAATAAAATACTTGGCATCACAGTGAGTACAGAGCAGCTAGTTTTCATTCATGACCCTTGTGGGTTTTGAGCTGCTTATAAACTGCAAGTAACTATTTTCCTCTTAAAAATCAAGTTCCAATTTTTACTTTGCTATCAGTGTTCTTCAATAGAAAGGGATTCTTGAAAGATTAGACAAGGCCTTGTTTTTGAGAAATTCTAGTCAACCAGAAGTAAATATTGAGATTGTATATGGTGTCTTATTTTAATGCAAATTGTACCTGAGGAAGTGAGAACATTGTGTTTTTAGAGCAACTTCAGATGCCTTTTAAGTCTCTTCTCTCTGAAGGCCTTCTGCCTTCACCCCCAGACGTCCAGGGCAGGATTCCAGGGCTGCCCCCAGGACTCTGATATCTATCTATTATCTCTCTCTCTCTCTCTCTCTCTCTCTCTCTCTCTCTCTCTCTCTCTCTCTCTCTCTCTCTCTCGCATGTTTTTATAGCTGTGTTCCCAGGGATTGTCCTGGAATGCGAGGTGAATACCCTCACATTTAATTGCTCTTCAGATAAACTTCATCTAGCTTGGTGGTTGTCATTTTAATGAGCTTGCTTGTTTTAACGACTGTTTTATCACTACAGAGACGAGATGTGTGAGTAGCAAGCCCTCTGTGATATCATGCTGCACCCTTTTTTGTTGAAACACTTGCCATGTTTTATTAATCAAGGAATGTTTGTTTAGCAAATCAAGGACTTTTATGAGCTATGATACATGGTTCAATGTAATGCAACATTTCTATGAATTTCTAAACACAAAGTCATCGTTGAAGAAGCAGAGGTCCCAGGTTTGTTTGGAAGGAAGTGTAATTAACTCTTAACACGAGGTGACCTTTAACCAGGGACACTGTTTAGAAACAAATGGCGGTCCCTGTTGTTGGGAATGATCTGCTAATTTTTTTCTTTTCTTTCATTCTTTTTTTTTAAACAAAGTTGCTTTTGGCTTTGTTTGCTTCCTACTGAGTCTGTCCACACTGAGGACACAGGGGGGAAGTGAGGGAGGGTTGTGGGAGTGGGGGGGGGGCACTGGAGGAGTGGTACATTGTTCTGATAACAAAGATGGGCCAGTTAGAGCATTTGCTCAGTCTAAAGGAAAATTCAGTGCCTTTCCTTTTCACAGTTGTTGGAGAGGAGAGTTGAACTGAATTTGAAATTATTTAGGTGTGGATTTTAGCCCTGGATGTGAAGAAATGGATATTAATGACTTTTCAAAAGCTTAGCATCTAGGAACAAGAAGTCATGAACCCACTTACCCACTTGACCTCTACGTTGTAACTACACAAGCCTGGCATTGTGCTGTTTAAAGAGGATTCAAACACGCTGAAGACCAAGTTACTTTCAAATCTACTGTTTCCTTCTCCGTTCCCTTTCTCCCTCCCTCCCTTCCCTTCTTCCTTGCATTTACTTTCTATACTAAGAAGGCAGTTATAAGAGAATGGCGTAAGGACTCTGGAAAGATAGGGGAAGAACCCTAAAACCCTAAACTCCTTTGGCCTCAGTTTCCTTAATGGTGAAATGGAAGTAACAATGCATAACACATAAGGGTACCTGAGAAATCAATGAAATGCCTTCCAAGAGCTCTGCTCACACTAAGCACTCAATAAATGTAGGTTAAAAAAAGATGTCTTTCATTAGACAGTAAAAGGAGAAGGAAGGGTGTTCCACGCTGATGTCTTGAATAAAGGAACCAGGACAGGAGATTTTGTTCAGAATCATCAGTGTTTCCTTGCATCCCTTGCTCAACAGGGAGGTGGTACGAGATGAATATGACAAAGCAGGCAACTCTTGAAGGCTTTGTTTGACCTGCTGAAGAGCTTGGCTGTGATCCCGGAGGAGAAGGAACCGAACCAGGGAAGCTGCGTGATTCTGTGTTCGGGAGGTGAATGAGACTGAAGCCGGGTGGATCGGTTCGCAGTTCGAGAGAGGAGTGAGAGGCACTGAGAGATGAAGCTATGACAGTATCAGAAGGGATAGAGGGTTATGCACTTTCGAAAGAGAAAAAAAAAAAAATCACCCTTACATAAAATGTAGAGTTAAACAAATCTTATTTAAGGAAATCCACAGACCACCAAGAGAGGACTGAATGTCAGAGCCCCGCCCCTCCAAACACACACGTAGTGTCCCTCCTCCCTTTGCCGTGTCACCTCGTCTCAGGGGAAGCTCAGAACTGTGAAAGGTTATTAGTGTGTTAGTTGTTTCACCAGCTCCATGGAGAAAGGTTGGTTCCTAAGATTCCACTTTGATTACAAGCATGGAATACAATGAATCCCTTGGGGTTTCTATAGGAAAATGTTACAGGCTTTGCTGGGCACACCAACCAAGCCTATGCAGTAGATGTTATTGGTACCAGCTCACAGATGAGGAATTGGAGGCTTAGAGAGGTTTGGTAACTTGGCCGTGGTCATCCAGTTAACAAGTGACAGAAGCAGAATGCAGAGTAGAAGTTATGTGACTCCAAATGTTAAACTTCTCCATCACAAGGTACTATTTGAGTATCAAAGGTCCCACAATGGCTGAGCATCAAAATCATAAAGGGATTTTTTTTTTTTAAGTAAAAATGTCTAGGTACCATCATAGACTTACTAAATCAGGAATTCCTGGGAAAAGTAGGGGTGCATATGTTTTTAAAACATCCTGAGAAGTTCCGATGTGGAAGCTAAGTTGAGAAGTTACTTTATAGAGTTCAAGTGTGGCCCACAGTGGAAAGTTAAATGAAATGAAGAGATTCACACCCTCACTCATTGCTGTCTAGGCCTTAGATTCACCCTCACAAGCTGACCGTACAGTGTCAGAAACAGTAAACTACAGACAGAATGAAGTCTCAGACCTTCTCATCCCAGCTTAACCGACAAGTAAGTGTGGCGCATAGTACTCTGATCAGTTTCAACCCAGGCACGAACTGATACATGGGAAAGGATGTCAACATTTCAAAAAGACATATGAAAAAGAAATGTATTCTTTGTTAGTCCCTGTCAGTAGATGCTACAGTAAGCTTATTGTAATTCTTCAGTTGGTTTCCTCTATATCAAGGTTCTAAACCGAAAGCTCTAAGTTTAGAGTCAAGATTTCTCCCGTCCCTGTACCGTGCTCCCCTTGGCTCACTCCTGTTCCCGCTTTATGAATCAACACAGAGCAAGCCTTACCTGACATCCATACTATTTTATAAGCCTCTCTTTCATGGTGTTTGCCCATAGTGTTGTATGTCTATTGTTACCGTGACTTAAACACACTGGAGTGCAGTCATTGCTTGCATTGCCTGTCTCTGTCTAGACTATAAGGTCCCTCAGGGTAAAGGCTGTTTCATGTCCACCTTATATCTGCAGACCCTAACACAGAGCCTAACACAGAATAAGTGCTCAGAAAATATTTACAGAATGAATGAATAAAAGGGAGGACAGGAGAAGAGGGAGGAGGGAGGGAAGGAGGAAAGGGAGGGTAAAACACAACATGTAAGGAAGGAGGAAAGAAGGAAGGAAAATAAAGCAAGAAAGAAAAGAAGAAAACTAGAAATTCCCTTTGAAGATTATTTTCAACACAACTCTCCAACCTCAACTGCTGCAAGATGAAAAGTGTATTGCAAAATAATCATTATAAAAATTAAAATAAAGAAGCAACTGGAAAATCTATTATCTTAGGTCCCTAACAATGTAATAAAGTTGAAATTTCTTACAAAATTTATTTTATTATTGCATATGAATTGCCTTCTAGTCCAGCTAAATAATTTGAAGACATCAATGGGTAAGAAAAGGCAACAGTGCCCCCTACAGGCCAAAGGCAGGAGCTTGTGAAACAGTCAAAATTCTTTCTTACAGGCAGAGCGCACAGAGGGGTCCATGGGGGATGGCTAAGGTAAAGGGCAGGCTCTGAAGGGTGGAGGTGTAGGGTAGGGTATAAAGCAGTATACAAGAGGCTACTTTTTTCATGTTACTTGTTTATTTCTGGGGCACTAACTGCAATTTAGTAACTCATAGAATACAGCCTCAGTGGTTGCAATTGAACAGCAGTACCAAAGACAGGACAAAGACCTGAATAAAACAAAAATATTTCACATGGGTTATGTAATACACTAGCTGTTTAAAGTTACTATTAGACATTCAGTAGATATATGAGGTGAATTCCTGGGTCCACGTCCACGAAAGTATTCACTTACAGGTGAGGACCGGCTTATCCACTACTGGGTCCTCTTTGACTGTGGGAGTGCCTGGCATAGAGCATTCAGTAAATGAACGGTCGCTGAATGCATGAGTGCATGAGTGCATGAATGAATGCATACACCTGCCTATGTATGTCATTAAGATGAAACTAAGAAATATAGATAAGTGCTCCTATTTACCTGAGAAGTAAACTGCTTCAGCTGACTAATGTACACCCTGATTTCTCGACTGGGAGACTTCCTGCTGAGACTTTTCTGTTCTCAGCACCACCGTTTATTATGCTTTCTTATTCAGAGGTTAAAACAGCAAAATAGCATTAACCACAATTATCCTTGGAAATAAGAATAAGCCCAAGCCCAATTTAGTGCTTACTAACAAACAGCTCATGAGGTAGACAGGAGTCATCAAAACGAAGTAGCCCATTAGGTCCAGAGCATAATTGTAACAGAGACACCATCTCCTCATCTGCCAGGCGTTAGTCACCTTCTGGACTTCCGCTGTCATGCTCCTGTTTAGAGGATAGTCCAGAGTTTCACTGCCTCAAGTCTCGCACCCAGCCCTTGCTCCCTTCAGCCCATGCAACCTTAACATTCACTTCACCACAGAAATACAGGTTGTCAGGGGTTTCCTCTCCTCCCCACTGTGCCCTACAAACACATCTTCTCTGT
Organism: Anoura caudifer; assembly: GCA_004027475.1. NCBI lineage: Eukaryota > Metazoa > Chordata > Mammalia > Chiroptera > Phyllostomidae > Anoura > Anoura caudifer. The sequence goes on along the minus strand of PVKU01011005.1, from coordinate 21,243 downwards.
CCCTGTTTGTCCCGGAGGGTGAAGAGCTTTGTCCCTCCTGGACTGAGCTGCACACACGCAGCTCCAGTGCACTCGTTCTCAATCCCAGCTCTTTTGGCTGCACTGGCTCATTCCTCAAAAATACCTGGGCTATTTCTGTCCTTAAAAATCTCTCTTTCACCCCTTGTCCTCACCTAGCTCTCTCCTCTCCTTAAATTTTCCAAAAGAACACATCACAGTAGATCTCCTCTTCCACCCACTCCAATCTCCCCTCGAATCCCAGCACCCTGCATCTATACCCCTCATTCCACCAAGAGCACAACGACAAATGTTGACAAGGACCTCCCCATCAGCATCTGTCCTTCCTGGTCTCGCCCTCCACGTGCCCCACTGTCACTTTCCCAGTGGTGTGGTGTTTGAAAAGGGACCGCACACAGTCTCCTGCTCTCCCTCTACTCTGAAGTCCCAGACAGAGCTACTTACTCTTGTATACTCAACAGATTTCTACTTACACACTTCTAAATTATGCATTTGTTTATATCTCTGCCTCTCTTTTCAAAGGATGAGCTTCTCGTATGCGGAGAAAATGTCTGGTTTATCCCTGTCTTACCTGTACCTGCCTGGCACAGTCTTACATGGCACATAGAAGATGACCCACAAAATTTTAATAAAGGAAGAAAGGGATTAAACAGGTGTCTAAATATATCCAGAGGATTTATGTAAATTCATTGATTTATAATGTTTGCAAACAAATAGAAGTACTATCCTATATCAGAGACGGCTTTGTGTTTTAGACATTACAGAATTCCAGGGCATTGAGCTACCTTAAAAATAAAAGTGAACAAAAAGAGTGACAAAAAGTTAAGGTTATCTGATAAAACCCACACAGCTAATTAGTGGAAAAATTACATCAGGGACCCACAACCCCAAATCCAGTACTCTTATTATTACACTACATACTAATTTCCTTAAATATTAATTGATTATTGACCAAGTAGTAAATATTTTAAAATACTGGTTGAATGCTTACTAAGCATCAGCCTGACAAGCATAAGCTGGGTGCCTGTCCCCTGCGCCTCTCCACTGAGGGCCCAGTTCATAGTTTACTGACTGGGTGATTTCTAGACTAAGGTTTGGATGATAGAAACTCCATTATCCTCCCACTAAAGAGAAAGAGAATGGGAACTCGCAGCAAGGCTGTGCACTCTGCAGGGAATGCTCTTTACCAGTCTCATAGCCACAAACTGGCAGACACCCCTGTCATCTCCCACCTCCTGTACAGCCCTGATCTAACACAGTGGCCAAAGGTTTTGGATAGGTTCTCTGTGATCATTTTCTTTGAAAATATACATAGAAAGTGTGGGAAGTCAGCCTCACACTCTGATGCCTATTGCGTTGATGCTTTCAAGTACCTGAGTAAGTGTTAGCATGTCCACGGGAATCAATGGAGAGAGCCTGTCGGCTCCTTCCACGATTTGGTCCGGATCAGAACTGTTGTCCCTTACACACCTTTTAGGACGTGCTTCTTTTTCCTTTATTTGCCCAGTAATTACCAATTTCTATCAACCCATTTATAGCAGTTAAAAAAAGAACTAACCACAAACATATCCTTCAGGGCAAGCATTCTGTTTAAAAGGTGGTTTGTAAAAGAACATCATTTCCGTTTATCTTTATATTCTTATTTGAAGTCCTCTGTGTTGCTCCCTTTGCCCAAGTAATAGCTGGAATTATTGCGCCCTCTTGTGGCAACGTCCAAGTCCTGCAAGTAGGAGACAAGCCGTCTGGTTTCTGTACCAGTTCCCATCTATATTTTACTCCTCTGAGTTTGTTGGGATCTACCTTATACATTCATGATGAGACCAAACTTCAGTGGTATTAGTTCTCTCAGTGACATGATTTAACTCTGTATGTTTCGCTTAATTTTTTAGCATGTGAAATAAACATTTCATCTGAAATTAATGTTAACATCTCATCTCAGTTCAAAAGCCATTGGACATACGTGCAGTTCTCCTGTTGCTAGTATCTTAACATTAAAAAGTAAGCCATCCTCCATTTTCCCCAAAATGCTTTATTTTTTATGAAGCCTTTTATTTTGAGGTGATTATAAATTAACATTCATTTGTAAAAAAAAAAATAACAGAGAGATCCTATGTGCCTTTTACTCAGTTTTTGCCAGTGGGAACACCTCCGGAGCCATAGGACAGCATTGCAACCAGGTTGTTGAGGTCGTCACAGTAAAGACGCAGGACACTGTCATCAGGGCACAGGCCCTTCATCCTGCCCCTGCGAGGCCAACCCATTGCCCTCCTGCCCTCGCCACCCCCTCTGCAAGCCACTATTCTGTCCTACATTTCTATGATTTGTCCTTTCAAGAATGTTATTACATGAATGGAATCGCATGGTCTGTAACTTTTTGAAATTAACTTTTTCCCACCCAGCAGGCTGGTCTGGACAATCTCCCAGATTGCTGTGTGCAGCAGTCTGTCCTTGCTTCCCTTCGACAGGCCCTCATCATGGGTGCTTTGGGGGTTTGGAGGTTGCTTGGGGAATGTTGGGGGGGTTGAGTGTTTTCTTACTTTCTGGCGCTACAAGATGCAACAGGCTTATCTTGTGTAATTTCTACCCCAGTCCTAGGATCAGCCATTTCTCAAAAATCCCTGGATCCTTTTATTAGAAAATGTTATTAGAAATTGATATTTGGATACTGGGTATGCTCACTGCTACTGTGGTCTTGTTGCTTCAAGCCCCTGTCAGCTTACAGAGCAAGGTCATATATGTGCATACATGAACTCAATGTGTCTGCATTTCTTTAAATATTGCCATGTGCATCCATCCGCCTTGATAGCAAGGAGTTCTTGCTGACGTCTCCGACTCTAACTCATTACTCTGTGCATCATTCCAGCCTTTTCCTTGCCTGTCTGTAGCTTTCTACTCCAACAATGAGAAACCTAGCTCTTCTGCAGATTTCTTTCATTGCTGATTCCAAACATAATTTTGAAAAGTTTCTGCCCTTGTGAAGCTTATGATGTAGCAGCCAAATGAAGTAAATGTAAATCGTCTTTGCAGAAATACATCTTAAACTCTGTCCTCAGATTCTATATTTCTTGCTTGCTAGATAGTGATATAGTTTTAAAGATTATTTTTTGTATTTACCCAGTATTGTTTTTGGCAAGAAGGTTGTTCAGAATATTTAATCCACCATATTACCAAATATCGGCAATTTTTTTAAGAGTGAATTTCTTTTGAACTGATTTTCTGAAATAATCCCTGGATTTTAAGATCAACAGGCCCTCCATATTCAAATATATTTACGATGTAGTATGATATATTAATTCTTGTCCTTTCCCTTTTTGCATTTCCGTGTATATGGTCTTTCCATTACTCTCTTGCAGGCACTCATGACTTAAAGAGAAGTAATATTATTGGAGCAAAATGAAAAGAGAGAGAGTCTGTGTTGGGAGGGGGAGGGGTGCTCAGCTTTATTCTAAAACAGCCGTTTGGACATCCAAAGGGAAAGTCTTTGGATGTCCAAAAGAAAACTCAGAGACTGCATCATAGGAAAAGAATGAGGAAACAAAAACAGTGAAAGAACCAAACACCTTGCCTCTCCATCCCCTGAACCCAGCGCCTTACCCCCTTAGAGAGGAAAGGAGACAGGAGTTGCCTGGCCGGTGGGAAAACAAGGGAGTCACTTGGAGAAGAGCAGAGGCAGCACCAGGAGCCTGGTCTCCTGGCAGCTCAGGCCAGCGAGGCCAGTTGACACCAACCAACCACAGCCCTTCAGAGAGGATTGACATCAGCTGCTGTCTCCCTGCCCTGAGGGATGGGGCCTCCCTTGGACAGTCACCTGCATAGTGCCTGGGACCATCCAGAAGGACACCTACCCACACCCTGGGCCTTTGCTGAAGCTCATCCAAACGACCCTGTGTGGATACCGCCACACTCCTCTCGATGGCGCACAGCACACGAAACAAAACAAAGAGTGGGGCCTCGATAACTAAACGAACAGTGGAAATGAAAGCCCAACGTAAGGGTCTGGGTGGGGCTGGAGACGCACAGCGTGCACCACCTAACAATGTCTCGGTCAGCAACAGACCACATGTCAATGGTGGCCCCATGAGATTATAACAGAGCTGAAAACTTCCGATTGCCTGGTGCTGTCACAGCTTCCCTAACGTCACAGCACAAAGCTACACTCTTTGTAAATAAATGCAGTGTAGCCTACGTGCACAGCGCTTACAAAATCTATGGTAGCACACAGGAGTGTCCTAGGCCTTCACACTCACTCACCGCTCACTCACTGACTCGCCCAGAGCAACTCCAGTCCCGCAAGCCCCCTTCACGGTGTACCACTTCCGTTTCCTCTTTTATACTGTGTTTTTAATGTGCCTTTTCTATGTTTAAGTATGTTTAAATACAAAAATGCTTTCCATTGTATTACAATTGCAGTACTCTGTACGATAGCACGCTGTGCAGACTTGCAGCCCAGGAGCAGTAGGCTGTGCCACGTAAACGAGCTGTGCCGCAGGCTCCACCATCAAGGAGTGTGTACGCGCACTCTGTAACGTTCGCATGACGACAAAAAGGCCCAGAGCTGCGGATACAGAACGTATCCCTGCCGTTAAGTGCAATATGCAAGTGAATGTGTTACGTGTGTGTGCATACACACACAAGAGCACACACTCACATGCACGTGTGTGCTTGTTTCTCCACCTAGTCACACAGTAGGGAGGCAGACCATCAAAGTAGGTCCACCTTCACTTCATTTTAAATAAATTGTGAAGGAACTGTAAACCATCTGGGCAGCCATGTGTTATCTGGGTGCGGGCGGGAAAGGCCTTGGAAGCTGGGAGCGGTGCTCTGTCTGCACCACGCTCCGAGTGCACCAGGGAGCCACCGTGGCTAAGAAGTCCTGCAGCAGGCACTTCCTAAGATAGACAAAAATTCACATCCTGTAGAAGCACGTGGAATGACATTATTTATAATTACAGTCTTTAAGGCCGATTCTTGTGACGGACCACACATCGAGCCTTCTAAGGAGCTGACAGAGGGCTCCTGGCAGCAATGAGGCCAGGATCTAGGCGGCGATTCTGGCAGCCGGGCCCGGAGCAGCTGGGACAGCCAGCTGAAGCAGTCTCCCGAAGGAAGGGACTTTCACAGGAGAAATGTGAAATTTCAGATGCAAGAAAAGACAACCTGCTGCTGTCTCTACTTTTGCTAACCAGGGACTAAAAATACCAAGTGAACATCAACAAAAGCACACGCCTCATCCATCTCTGTCCTCAGAGGAATGCCAGCAAACCTGCAAACCCTCCGCGAACCTTCTGACCAGAGACAGCAGAACCCCAGGAAGCCAAGTTGACAGGGAGGGGGCTTGGAAACCAGCCCAGACTCAGATTTTCGACAGGAAAAAAAAAAGATTTCACTATCGAGTTTTAAAATGCCCTTTTAACTGAAAATCTGCAAATACTTATGAAATAGGTGTATTTTCAAAGGCATCTCTACAGCACCTCTTCATTGAAAATAGAAGACAATTTGTGGGCAACTTCAGAAGTTCTCAGATTACCAGGTGAGGCAATAACTTTGGGGGGCCCTCACGTACACATAGAAACATTGAAGGGGTTTTGCTAAAGATGGCAAGTGGACAAACCACTAGCCATCCATCCTTTCGACGCCTTTCAATATCAAATGCTCACCACGCGCAGTGCACTCTTTCAGTCACTGCCTATACCCTTCTTTCCTGCTCTGGAGCAAAGCACTTCCATGTAAACAACGTGCCATCATAGGCGTTTGTGCCTGGTGTAATTGAAGAGCACAAAGCATAATCAATTCTGCAGGGATGGATTTGGAGCGGCTGTGCCCCGTAAAGCTTTCTTTAAAACATCGGTTTCCTTCGCAGGAAAATTCAGGGGCTCTTTACTCCCCGCCTGAATTGTACTCATCTTTCATATCCAGGTTATCTTCTATTAACTCCCATAAACAGTAGTTTAACCATATAGGAGTTTATTTTTGCCATATAATAGTTAAGTGTGGATCTGGAGCAACTGTTTAATGATAGAAGGAATCATAGTGACTACTTCTATCTTCCTATTCCACCATTCTTAAATTTCACCTTCACTGTTGGCAAATGGCTACCACCTTCAGGTGCTGTACATGTAGTCTAGACAAGAAGAAAAAAGATGAGGTCAGGAAAACCAGATAGAAGGGATGAAGATAATGTTAGCCAGGTCTGTTCCTTAAAAGCCAATATTATTTCCTGGAAATCTCACCAGTAACCCACTTACACCTCACTGGCCAGCTCAGGTTCACTTGGTTACCCCAAGCTGCAAGCACGCCAGGGAGGGTGTGTGTTTCAGCTTTTCCAGCCTCAGTGATAGAGGAGGTCGAGGGGAAGAGCATGGTGCGCAGCCTTGCCTGTTCCTCTGGCTCCCCGCCACTCACAGAGGGCCTTCTTCCTAGTCATTGAACGTGATTTCCCCTTTACCAGGGGAGACCACGACAAAGTCTCATCCAGTTGGCTATCAAAGACCACCCTCAGAAGAAAATATTGCTTTGTGGAAACACAGCAGAGTTGACTTACACCAAGGGGGGCAGCTTTCTGTCTGTGCCCTGTGACCTTGGTGACAGGCTTCAGAGCTTCTGAGCACACCAGAATTCCCTGTATTAGTCAGGGTTTTCTGAAGGAAAAGAACCAAGAGGATATACATCTATACATAGTATATAAATACTAATATAATATATAAAATAAAGAATTGCCTCACATAATTATGGAGGCAAAGAAATTCTATAATCCACTGGTTGCAAGCTGAACTTCCAGGAAAGCTGAACACCCAGGAAAGCTGGTGATGTCATTCAGTCTGAGTCTGGAGGCCTGAGAACCAAGGAGGCCAGTGGTGTAAATCCAAGTCCAAGGGCAAGAGAAGATGAGATGAGATGTCTCAACTCAGCCACGAGTCAGGAATAAAGGGGCAAATTCTTCCTTAATCTGCATTTTGTTCTATTCAGGTCCCCAAAGGATTGGATGATGCCCCTCAACATTCAAGAGAAAAATTCCTTTACTGAGTCTAGCAATTCAAATGCTCACATCTTTTGGAAACACCCTCACAGACATAGATATCATGTTCAATCAGATATAATATTCAATCTGAGCACCTTGTGGCCCAGTGAAGTTGGCACATACAATTAACCATCACACCCCTCAAAGCCTGTTCTTACGGTGCATTCCTGGAGAAACCGTACTAGTGTGAAAAGAGGTTTCCCAGTTTAAGTACCCCATCTCCGAACTCACATAAAAAAGACACAGTACAGCTAAAGCATATTCCTAGGCTTCTTAACAGTATTTTCAAAATCTGGCTAAATGCTATGTTTATGTGTAATATTACTAGATTTCTTATATGAAAACATTTATGAGAATACGAGTTCAGAAACCAGTTCTTTCTTCTTCCCCCAATGTAAGAATTACACTCCCATTTAAAGACTATATTAGGGCAACTATTCTCAAGTGTGATAAAGGAGCTAAGAAAAGCGACATGGCATCCTTATGGCAACCTACAGGTTACACCTCGTTCCAGTTGGATTATCGTGACCCATGTAAGAAGCAAGAATAAAAGAAAAGAGAAGTCATTTCCAACTCTGCAACCTCCAACTTCCTATTCTAACAGTCATGGACAGTCCACGAACATGGACTGTTGATTTTATTGCCACATATTTTGAACATGCACCTCAGGAAAAGTTTTATCATATGACGGATGCATCAAAATTGTTTAATTAAAGTTTTTATGACTCAGAGATGGAAAAACCCTAGATTAGAAAGCCTCACTTGCATTTCTGTGTCTGTCTACTGGTGCTCTAAATGATTTCTCAAGTTGACATTTACATTCCAAGCTGGGATTGCTCTCGAGAATTCTGAAATGCTTTCTATATTTGGTAGAACTGTTCCAGAAACCAAAATATGTGCATTTAATTTTAAAAGAACATGCCATACTTTACATGTAATTCTAGCTCCCTGTTCCCCTTATATTTTTTCTTTCACAGGGGAAAAAAAAATGATTTCAAGCTATAGTTAACATTGGCCATTTGGCTGCAAACCAAAAATCTCCCAAGACCCATGGCTTCCCGGGAAAACAAAGCCACAGTCACCAGATGGCCTGGTTCAGAGGGCGAGGCACACAAAGTGACCCCGTGATGGGAGGGCACTGGAGTCAAGATTATTATTTCCTCCCTCTCCACCTCATCTCCATTCTTAAGAAACAAGCAAGCACACAAAACAGGGGCTGAGTAAATATTCAAGAATTAAGAAAATGTGCAAAGACTGCTAATTGTCTCCCAATACCAACCCCCCTTCTTCGCACAGCTGCCCTTCTGCAGGCTAGTGCTCCCACTTCGACAGGCTCAGGTAGCCAGCTGGCAGCAAGCGGGGTACGAGGGCAAGTTATTCCTCAAAGGAAACTGCACGACCTCCAATTCTCCCTCTTCCTTTGAACTGAAGAATTCTGACCATGCAGATGAAGACAAACGTTTAGGAGGCAGTAACGCCACAAGATAAAGGATCTTGGCTCCTTGAATGACATCATGCAGCAAAGCCCCCTACTTCTGGGGTGTTACAGAAGAAAAAAATAAACCTCCGTTTTGTTTGAGTCACCATGTTTGGGGGTTTCTTGATGACAGCAGTTCAATTTGTGTCCCTACTTACACCTAAAGCAATTAACTCAACACATATTCCATCATCTTCATTTTCTGTGCAGAGAATTGTGCTATGTCCAGTGGGGAATTAGGACGGAGAAAAAGCATTGTTCTTGCCCTCAAGGAGCTTAAAAAGTAGTAAAAAAAAAAAAAAGACATAGATGGAAGGAACTCCAAAGCAAGGAGCACACAGTAGTGCTTCAGGAAGGAAGAGAGCACAACACCCTGTCGATCTCTCAAACTGCCAACCAGCAGCGCTCCTTGAGCACCCACTGTGTGGAATGATGAGCCATCTCCACAAAAATAAGAATGTGAAGCTTATTTTCATTCCTCTTTCCTGCCTGTTTTGTGCTCTTTCTTCCACTAGATGTCCAAAGAATTCATGCTGCTACAAGCCTCCCCTAAAGAGCCCCATCAGCTTCAGATGGTGCCCTATGTCCCTATTCTCATCAAAATATGTTAGTCTAGTATCCTTGTTCCTTGGGTTCTTTCTACTTGGGCGACCTAAAAGGAGTCAATATGAGCCCAGGCATTGAAGTATAATGGGTTACTTCTTCTCTAATAATAAGAGCTAACATTTAGTAAACACTTACTGTTCTGAGATGTTTATGCGTACTCATTTAAGATTCACAGCAGTCCTATGAAGAAGGTGCTGTTAATTAGAAAACCAGTGCCCACAGGGGTTCAGAAACTTACCTAAACAAGCAGAGGAAATAAGTAAGAAGCATCTGAACCCAGGCAGTCCGATTCCCGAGCTGCTAGACTCTGTGCTCGAAACCTTCACATTGTACAGCCTTTAGCATTTTACCTGTCACCTTTGGAAAAATTAGAGCTTTGAATACTAAGTGGTGTGATCATAGGAGTTAAGGTTGCTTTGGCAGAACCATCAGGAAAGAGAATTTGGTTTGCAAAGATCCTCACATCAGATCTTGTAGATAAGAACCTATAAATTATGTGTCAAACCAAGCCCACTGCCCTCTTACAAAGTTAAATGAAGACTCTCTGGGAGATAGACAGCTTTCCTCATCTCAAGCACTTACTACCTGAAGGACACCTGCAGCATTTCTGTCTGTTCTGTGATGATCTGGTGGTTCTTTAAGGAATGAGAGGGCTCCTATAAATGGAAGAGAATCTATTTAGGTACCGTTCTAGGGGATGGTCGTGTTTCCCAGTCAGAGGAGTGTTTTGCTCAACTCCTCTTCACTCCGCTGGTGAGGGAAGAATTCCCTCCCTAGGATTACAGGGATGGTCGAACACACAACACCTGGCACTGGATAGACGTGCAATCACAACAGTTTATTATTGTCATCCACGCAAAGCCATGAGGTGGCAGGGCGAACACTGCGTGCTACCTGGATGGTTCACGTGAGAACAGGATGAAAAAGCAGGGCTGTGAGAGGCAGGCTTTGCTGTAGCGCATGGGTGAGGTGATCCCTGGTTTCTGTGGAAAGATGTGATTCTTGTTGTGATAATACAGCAGGCAGGCAGGGAACTGAAGCCTCTCACTGAGGCATAAGCAAGCACTGTGCTTGGCCACCGTGATAAGGAGGGCTGCTTGGCCAGGGGCCTTTATCTGCAGAGTGGGAAAGGCCAGGTTGCGGTTGGCCATTCAAGGCCCTCCCAGGTTCAGACGTCATAGCAGCACCTGACAGGAAATCTCAATTTCAGGCCTTAGCCACAAGAAATGAGGGAAGTCACAGGGGAGCAGGGAAGATGTGTTCACGTACACACCCATAATCACATTGAATCATCTGGTGAGAAAGTTACTCCCTTTGTAGGTCTTATTCAATCCTCAGATGTTGTCAAGGAGGACACCTGGGGTGAGTGCCAATGAGCGTTTACCACCTCTCTAACACCTACTAATCTCCCTTTCTAACAATAACAGAGCAAGCCCAGCACCTACTTCTTGGACAGCTAATACTGTCTGGCCAGAATTTAGAAATATTATTTCCTTTTCATTAGTATTTGTTGTTGACCTTCTACTTCTAGTAGGTTGAGTTTCCCATTGTATAGTAGTTGCCTTTTAAAATAAGTGTAAGTTAAAAATTCAAGCATTAAAAATATCAAATAATACTACAGATAATAGTACAGACAGAAGTAAAACTATTAAACACTGCACTAACATTTGGGAAATACATCTGTAAAGGAGAGAGTGGTCTGTTCACTCTCAGCACAATGCTAATGATTATTAATATTAACTGAATCCATCAAGTCTGGCTATTAATACTCTCTAAAGAAGTTAATTTTTTCTCTTCTATGCTTACTTTAATTCAATGCATTGACTAAAAATATAGAAATATTTTTGTATTTTATCTACTTCTTGTTTTTATTTTTATTTATTTTTTAACTTTATTTGTATTGTTGGCACTATTACAGATGTCCCCCTATTTCCCCTCTTTACCCACATCCACCCAGCCTCCACTCCCTTCCCTCTCTGAAGAAGGTATTTGTAATTCAATACACTCAAAGACTAAAGACCACAAAATGTTCAGTTGCAAAAATCAGAACCCATACTAAGGAATTATATTATAGTTCTAACTTTGTAGCTGGACAGACCTGGGTTCAAATTCTGACTGTGCTAGTCACTTGCTGGGTTACATTGGGCCTTTCCAAAACTAATTTTCTCATCTATGAAGTGAGAACTATGCCTCATTTGAAGAGATGTTGTGAATATTAGAATGAATTATCGAAAAGTGTCTAGCAACCATAAATCCCTGAGAGGTGGCTAATGCAGGCAATTGCTCAAAGTTTGGGCTTTAAAATGATTCACTGCCTAGATTTTAGTCAATATCAAGTGCTTCATTCTCTGTAATACTCTTATCTGCTGGCAAAGAAACATGATACACAAGGACCCTATAGAAGAAATCTTCTCCTTTGCTAATGCTTTCCAGCAAAATGCCTCTTAGAAAAATGCCTACTCCAGTTACAGTTACTGTGAGAGTATTTCTGTCATTCAGCCTGGCTACAAATAGGGAGAAACTCTCTCTCCTGGACTTTTATCTGTTATGAGCAATGCACGCAAACTTGAAGCTTCTGAGAAGCCCACAAGAAGGTTTGAGACTGGGGGAAAAAATGTGTTGATACTAACACAAAAAAATAAAAGTCTTACTAAATCAAAATTGATAAAAGTTAGTTAAGCAACTACAAAATGTAATATTATACTGTAATGGACTCAGTGTTCGTCCCAAAGATAATCAGATTCTAATCTGTAGTAGCCTATAAATATTACCTTATTTGGAAAAAAAAAGATCTTTGTAGGTATGAGTAAAAGATTTTGAGATGAGGAGATAACCATAGATGATCTGGGTGGGCTTTGGTAGGTTTTAAATGTCATCACAGGTGTCTGCACAAAGGAGAGATAAAAGGAGATTACACACCCAGTGAAGAAAGCAATGTGAAAATGAAGGCAAAGATTGGAGTGATGTGGCCACAAGCCAAGGAATGCTGGCAGCCTCCAGAAACTGGAAGATTCAAGGAACAGATTCTGCCCTAGAGCCTCCACAGGCAGCATGATCCTGCCAACACCTTGATTTTAACCCACTGAAACAGACTGGGGATTTCTGGACTCCACACCCGTGAGAGAATACATTACTACTGCTTTAAGTCATCCAGTTTGTTATGGCAACTACAGGAAACTAATGCATACGCCAACGTGTCATCTGCACCTCAATGTTCATATAAACAATTATGGGAGGAACTCCATCCAGCAGAGCTCTCCCAGTCGCCTCAGATGAGAAATAAGTCATCCCGGACACAATCTTGTTGTTCCAGTGGGAAAGGAGGTAGCAATTCCCTCCTGTGGGGAATGCCCCGAGCCCTTCTCCCCAACGGCTTTTACTGGGAATGGTATGTGTAGGGGTACACAGCATACATGCATAGCTCATTAATCAATGACAAAAGGCTATAGTCATACAAAACCAGGCATTATCTATAGATAACAATTGAAGGAACACCGAGATTTGCCATGGGTCAGGGTCTGTTAGTTGTTCTGACTCCAGATGGTCTTTAAGACTTGTTTCATGAGATAAGGAGTTTACTCCTTATACCTTGAACTTAAACATCCGGTTTATACCCACAGGGCTATGCTGGGCAGAACAAGCTTCAAAGGATACAGTGTACATTCAGCCTGATTCCCACAGGAACCCTCAGTGTTAGAGTTGGGTCATGTCTGCCGCCTGCATTACCTGGTTTTCCAGGGAGACTTACAAGCCCCTTTCAGAGCCTGCTCTCAAGGGGCTGCAGTCTCCGAAACCACACACAGTGGCCCCCAACAAACAATACTAAAATGTGTATCATAAGACCATGAATTTTTAACAGCACTCAACTTTGTAAAAGTCCTTTTATAAATTTTATAGCATAAACATATATAATATTGTAATGGAGTAAAATGCTCAAATTCTCGGACTCCACCTTATTCAAGCCTGCTTTGTTCCCAGGGCCTTCAGGCTTCTAGCTTCTGCTAGTCTTGCACAAAGACATGCTAATCAATGGAGGAATTTTGCTTGCAGCTGGAGGAGATAAGGGAAGTATGTATTATTTATCAATGATGTTCAGGAACCGCAAGACCAGATTCACATAAACTATTACAAACTTCCTTGAACCTCTGCTGACACCCGAAGATCAGAGGTGGTCAGATACCTCTTGCCCCTCCCATTTTCCCTTCTTTGACATAAATAAAGCCTAACCTCCATACTTTCATAAAATGGAATTGAGGATTAGGTCTCCCATCTTCTCGGTTGGCACCTTCCTGATCGATAAATCTTTTCTTCAAACTCTGACATTTTGATTTTCAGCCTTTTGAAGCATTGGGCAAACAAACTTCCAGCTGGTTACAATATCAAAATTGGATGTATGTTAATATGTGTAATATGGTGAAAAATGGAGTTCCTAGGAACTTGAGCATCTGAAATGTTCCTAGATTTGAGTCCTAAGAACTCCCTAATTATTCAGAAACACTTCAATGGCATCTCTCAGAATAAGTAGTCGGTATAATGGCTAATTTACTATTTAACTGTAGATCCCTTTCCCTCCCTCTCAAATACCAAAAAAGGGAGATCAAGCACATGGCTAGAAAAAAAATGATAAATGTGCTTTGGGTGAGAATAACATTTGTTGCCCAGCTTCACTATTAATTAATTTTCTTACGATGACTCTGTTCAAGTTATAACATTCATTTAGGTAATCACAATTAGAACATTTCAGGTTTTATCTGGAACTTAGAATGTGTTTTCTTTCTGCAAGCTGCTGTTCTCTGAGAAGTCTTCAGGATTGGAAGATTTAATGATTTCTCCAGAGTGATCAGAAGACAAAGTAAGTGAACACGAGAGGTGGAGCAACGCTGGGCAGAGCGTCCTGGGTGAGCAGTCTGAGAACTCGGGCATGCTGTCCGCCTGAGCTTGGCACAGGCTCACCTCCCTGCACAGGGTCCTCACCTGCCAACCGAGGGGCTGGCAAGCTGATCTTTAAGGATGTCTTTCCTGTCAAAAACTCCAACTCTAGTGCTTCAGAAACCAGTTTGATATCACCTCTGGCTGGTAATAATGGGTTATTTTCCCTGTCTTACACCTTTTTGTAAATCTTGAAATTTTTGACAGTGAACAATATTCCCCTTTAAAATCAGAAAACAGGAGGAGTCAAGGGGGCACCTTACATTGCATTCAATTTGCGTTTGTGTTCTAAAACTGAAGCCTGGGCCCTGGTGTCTTCACTTAGGTGCTTACTTACCATCAAAGTCCCCCTTTTGTCATTGACTGAGTCCCAGACCTGGTCCAAGGTTAGCTGGCAAAGTGCCTGTCTGCACAAGTGAATTCCTCTCTTTACTTGGCATCATTCCTCTCTCCTACAAAGGGAACCTTACAGCATGGCTTATGAAAGTCTATCTATCAAGATGAAACTGAGTGAGTCAGCACTGAAAGACAAGTTCTAACAAAACCTGGCATTTACAGAGTGACATCTTTTTAACTGAAACTAATTTAATTCTTAGTTTTCCTTTGACTTGTGAGATGATGACCCAAGGAAATTTGCTTTGATTCCGGGTGAATTGTAAATAACTACAAATATCTTTATTATTCTTATCCAGCCCTTGCATGTGATCTCTTATTCAGGTAGAGACTAATCTGCAAGTTTGTCAGTTTGCATCTGGAGAAAGGTAATTCACCTTTTTCAAGAATTTCAGTTTTACCATCACAAGCACCATTAAGTTCACCTTGTAATTAAGGTAAGGTTCACCCAGCTAATAATTCAAAACTCACATGTTCAGCTTTGTCCTTTCTCTTTCCTCTCACCTGCCTAGGTGGTTGAGAAACACCAACCCCCAGACACATTCAGAAGCTGTCACAGATCTTTGTCTAGTATCAGCTGCACCTAAAAGCACTGTTGCCATGGGGACAGATTTTTACTGTACCTTTCTTTTCTACTGAAGCCTGACTGGAACAATTTTAGCAGTAGATAGCAAAATCTGTTTATTAATTTGGGCAAACATATTTTTGTGGGTTTAAAGCAACTGTGATATCCATGTTGGCTAAAGGTTGTTTTTTTCTTTTATCTGTTACTAGATTACATTCACTACGTGAGTTATTTCCTTCCAAAGCTAATTACTGAAGGAAACAGCGCAGGGTGAGAAGAGAAACAGCCAAGAAGTAAGAAAAAAAGAAAGAAAGAAACATGGGTTAAGATTTTTCTTGGAATCAGAGACATCTCCATCATGTAACCATGGTTTTTACCCAGCTCTGAGAGTAATGAATTTCACTCACTTAAGAGAGCTGCTGCAGAAGAGAACCGGGTTTTTCAGTCAGTAACTCACGACTGCCCCTGGCCCGTGGTGCCCACGTGAGGCCTCAGGCCAGCTCGCTGGTTTCCAGGCTGCACTCAGGCATTTGGCAGCGGGGCTCTGAGCACAAGCCTCAGGTGCACTGGGGGTCCCCAACCTCCAATGTTAACCCACATAAGATTTTGCTAGAAAGAGGTAGGAACTAGGGGATTTTATTATTTGTTTAAGAAGAATTGAAAAATGAGACTGCTTGATGGTAGTTGCAATAACAAAATGTGTTGCTTTTACATTTTATGATGCTTGCCCACATCAACGCTTCACATCAACACCCATCGATTCTAATCTTCACAACAACACTGCAGGAGAAGGGGCATTATTTCTTTTGTGCAGAAGAGACTGATGACCACCCCCCACCACGTACATTCCCTTTACCTCCTCATATTCTATTCAGAATGTCTCAAGCTATAGATAATGAATTGCAAGTAACCCTTTTCCATGACCAGCACCTCTATTTTCCCATATAATTTCCTATATACACATGTGTGTATACACACACGTGCATGCATATACACACATGTATATGTGTGTACATATATACATGTGTGCGTATAACTTTACTGCTTCTCTCTTTTAAGAAACTTAGGATACATCCCCCTAGGACTGATTCACAGACCCACTGCCCAGATTAACTCTCCTCACTATGTATAAATCATTGACCTAAACAGACCATGCATACACAGATTCTCATATCTATTTAACACTTATTCATTCCAAAAAGACATGAAAGATATAGGCCTCTGTATAGATATGTAGATATATAGAAATATATAAAACTAGATATAGATATATAGAGAAAAGTAAAATATAGTTATAGCTCTATAGATATAGATCATAAATGATCTGCTTCCAAATGCTATTTAAACATTCCTCTGTACACACACATACACACACACACACACACAACCCTCTAGTACATGGCTGTGGCATGAGATACCACCTCTTGAAATACCATCTCCTTTTTGCATTAAAGTTGCCATCAGCTCCACAGTCCTGAATATTTCATCCATGAATTGGCCTCCACTAGACCGTAAAATAATGGTTAGAAATGTGAATGGCCTGACACTCCTCCTGAGTTCTAACAACAATGTTTTCTGAAAGCCAAGTCAAAGTTCCAGAATGGACATAAACTAGCCAAACAAATGATAAAGGTAAATTAATTCAATTTTTTATGACATTTGTTAATGATGGTTCAGAAATGACAAATCCATTGTCATGGCACCTTTAAATCTGGAAGGGTTACTGATGAATTGAAACCAGTCCCTTCAACTTACAGATACGGAAACTGAGGACAAAAGAAGTGAAGTGCCTTGCTCATGGTCACACCACTAGTAAGGGGCAAGCCAGATTCAAATCTAGTATAGAGTTCTTAAAAAACCACAAAAATTCTATCTCCTAGCTCCAGAATCCTTTAAAACTACTGTAAACTTCAGTTCCATGAAACATTCAACCAAGGTAGTCTTTCTTCTGCCAGCTGGTTGAATTTTATGAAGAATCCAAATAGTATGAATTCTGTTTATTATATGTCATCACAATATTACAAGAGGTTAATTATTTAAGGGTCTTCTCCAAGAACACCCCTATCATGAGGTTTTGTCTACCACCTTTACTTTCCAAGTCTTAATCCTTCTAGATCAGGGGCCTGTATCATTCAGAAGCTGACTTTACTGGATGTACTCAGATTAAGTTTGGCCAAGCTGCAAGCTGAGTGCCAGATCTAATATTTTAATAGTCAATTCAAAAATAGTTTAAACACAGACATTCAAATGGAAAACATGAATATTTTACAGCATCTACTTTTCAAAAATTCTTATTGTATTTTCTTCATTACCATTCAGACCCTTTTTACTCTTCTACCCCCTCACACTGCTGTCCATGTCCATGTTTTCCTGTTTGTTCAATCCCCTCACATCCTAACCTCCCCCACCCTTAGCTGGCATCCTGCTCTCCATCTATGAGTCTGTTTTTATTTTCCTTGTTAGTTCAGTTTGTTCATTAGATTACACATATGAGTGAAATCACATGGTATTTGTCTTTCTCTGACTGGCTTATTTCATTTAGCATAATGTTTTCCAGGCCCATCCATGCTATCACAAAAGATAAAATTTTCTTCTTCTTTCTTTTTATGGCCAAGTAGGATCTACTATGTAACAAAAGCTTTAATCTTGAAATTGTACTTTGATGTAAAAATATGAAAATAGAAAGAGTAATAGAAGATTATCCATTTCATAATAGTTTATTTAAATCAATTATATTAAATCATGTCTGTTTTGATGGAACAATCCCCAACTAGAAAAGCCTGTTTTCAGACCTACCTCCACCACCAATAAGCATGTGAATTTGGACAATCTGATCCCCCATGGACGACCTGGTGTCTGTGTGTGTTTTATTTCTGTACATTAGGAAAAAAAGAGGACTAGAGCCAATGATCTCTCAATTTCCTTCCAGCCCTAAAGCTGGTTTTTCTTCCAGCCCTAAAATGCTATGTCTTGTGATTACTCCATACTGTGAAGAAAAAAGGAGGAGGGAACCTTATATGTATTTAAACACTAAAATGGAAAACCCAACTCTGAACCTAAATCTCAAATCACAAAAAATAAATACCATAAGAAGAAAGATGTCTGAATAAAATTGATCTGTGACCCTTTTTGCCACAAACAGTAGGTGTATATGCCCAAATATAACAAGCCACTAGAAAAATAAATTGTGTCAGGACAGCTACCTGCCCTCAGGAAAGAGTATGACAAATGATCTTCCTCCATTATTAGTATCACTACTTTTCAAATTAAAACCCTCAAAGAAGTCCATTCCTATCCTATGAGGTACCTGTTAGCACAAAAATCCTAGCCCTTTTCTTTTACCTAATCAATCAAAATATTGGCTAGAGAGAGGAGGGGAAAGATGTCCTATTCAGCCCAGGCTTCATTAACAAAATGCCATAGACTTTATGACTAAACAACAGAAATTTATTTTCTCACAGTTCCAAGGCTGAGAAGTCCAAGATCAAGGTGCCAGTCAATTTGGTTTCTGGGGAGAGCTCTCCTTCTGCTTTCCCAACAGCTGCCTTCCCACTGGGTCCTCTCATGGCCTTTCCTCAAGGCATGTGTGTGGTGAGAGCTCTCTCTCTTGCCCCCTCTTTTTATAAAACCACTAACCTGTTTGGAATAGAGCTGCCATCTGACCTCATTTAACCTAAATTGCCTCCTAAAAGTCCTATCTCCAAATTCATTGGTTAGAGCTTCAACATACAGATTTTGATGGGACACAATTCAGCCCATAACAGGAAAAATGTGCAATATTAAAAAGCTCTCCCGGTTATTCTTTTGCACACAAATATCTGAGAACCACTGACTGACGAGGCTCCAAAAAGAATTAATTTACCTTTAAACAGCAAACTTTGAGATTATTCATTCTTTCCAATTTTTAGATCACAATGAATTTTTGAAAATTGAAAGAGAAAGAAACAGGTAAAGACAGTGACAGGATCAGGGATAGAGAGAGAATATACCAAGTTAAAATGAGATTTATATAAAGCTTGTCTTTTAAAAGCTTATGAACAAATGAAAGACCCATGAGGAAGTGACCACAGCAAGGGGACACAGGGGTCCCCTGAAAGAGCTCCTGTGGCCAAGGCTGGAACAATTTAAGCAACCCAATGAGTAAGCAGGGTTGGGTTACAACGCGAAGTATAAAATAAGTATCCACGGACCCCTACTAACATAAACAAGTGAAAATGAATGAAGACTAGACAAACATCCCATGTAGAAGAATTTTAAAAGAATGAATGTAGTATTTCATCCACAAGCTGGAGGAGCATTAACTCCCCACCTTTACGTGTGGGGATCACATAGTGACTTTCTTCCACAGGCTACATTGTGGAAAAGGTGAAAAGAGAAGTAACCTGACAAACACCATGAAGAGACCTGACAAACACCATGTCATCCAGATGACCAAGGTCAACGGCAACCCTGAAAAGTCGTGTTGACAGTATGTACCCTGATACAATGCCGTGAAAATGGCACTTTACCTGGGTGGCCTGCCGACAACCCATGATCCTCGTCTAATCGCAAGAAAAACACCAGAAATGTCCCCACTGAGGGACATTCTACAAAATGTCTCAATCTTTTACACTTCCCAGATCATTAAAAACAAGAAGGCTGAGAAATTGTCACAACCAAGAAGAGCCTAAAGAAACATGATGATAAAACATAATGTGTTTGTTATGCTGGATGTAAACCTAGAACAAGCAAACAAATAGACACTAAGCAAAAGCAGAGGCAATCAGGATAAAGTATGGATTCTTAGTTAATAATAATATATTGATATACATTCATTAATTACAACAATTGTACCTTCCAAACTAATATAAGGTGTTCATAGTAGGAGAAACTGCGTGTGGAAATACATGAAAATCTTCTGTAATATCTTCACAATTACTCTGTAAATATTTGTTCCAAAAATATTTTTAAAAGTGATTTAAATAAATCAGACTCAAAATATGAAGAAGTTTTAAGAATAATTTAATTAATTAAATTTGCCTAATTTTTAGAGAGCTCTTGAAATAGGAATAAAGAATTGCATATAAGAAGGAAAAAATAAGCCTTTAAGGAAAAAAAGTGAAATGCCTCTTCAACCTAAAAAGCAGGACAGCATACTAAATTGCAAAAATTAGATAAAAGTATTTCCTTTTTATTAGAGTGCATATTGCAAGTACATTTAAAATTATCAAGGCATAATATTATTTCACGGACACCTATTCTTCCAAACAGCTCACAGTGTCTGAGCATCAATTAAAATGATGCATGTGAAATAGTTTGTAAAGTGAATTTACTGTGAAATTTCTGTTTCTGAACTGTAGGACCTTGGGCAAGCTCCCTGAGGGCAAATTCAGACCCTGTGTCCTTCTCTGCAGAGTAGTGTCAGTAATAGAACCTGTGCCATAGAATACTTATGAGGAACAAATTATATTTTATTTATAAAGTGCTTAATGCAGAATCTAAAACATTAGCAACTACTTAATAAATGTTTTTTAGTGATGGTAACAGCTTGGAGCCTGACTTTTGGGTCCTGGATTCACCACTTAACCAGCTGCTTGATCTCCTGCAAGACATTTACCTCCTGACCTTCAGCCTGTCCTGCAGGATGACACTAACCTCCTGGGCAGAGGGCAGCTGGGAGGATCCGGTGAGTTCCTCTGTGAAGCATAAACATGACTTTTTACACGTAATGTGTGCTACGTGAATGCTAGTTTTCATTGAGAATAAGGAAACCTCACTACAGTCCAACGCGGCTTTTATAAATTATTCTATGGCTTTTAAGTAAATTGAGACTTAAAAAGTGTAAGAGCTGCCCAAGTTGACTTAATTAACAAATTCCATGATCTGAAATGCAAGCACACAATTTCTGATTCTAACCTCACTCCATGAGGCCCCCCCTAAGGTCCAGCAAAACTCGCCTTCTTGGAAACTCAAGGAATGTCTCTTGGCTACTGACATAATGGCATTACCATTGCTAATAATGCCTCTTGGTGCTTTCCAAATCGATGAAGATGAATTTCCTGAGAAGTTTTTGAGCTCTGGGGAAATAGGCAAAATCGTCACTTTGGATTACTTTTGTCAGAATACTTCAGCCATAGCACTAAGTAAATTATGTTTATTAACAGGAAATAAGTCTCAGATTTGAATATGAGTAATAAGAAACGCAGAGAAAAATTCACTGGTCCTTGAATCGCACTTCATCTTTTAAAGACAAACTGA
>PVKU01011004.1:0-47191 GCA_004027475.1 Anoura caudifer | reverse complement strand
ACATATCGGTGAAAATATTGCTGCATGGAATATCTGAGATTTTCTTTCCTATGTTTTCTCCTAGGACTTTTATAGTGTCACAACTTATATTTATGTCTTTTATCCACCTTGCACTTATTTTTGTGTATGGTGTGAATTGGTGATCGAGTTTCTTTCTTTCTTTCTTTCTTTCTTTCTTTCTTTCTTTCTTTCTTTCTTTTTTTTTTTTTTTTTTTTTTTTTTTTTTTTTTTTTTTTTTTTTTTTTTTTTTTTTTTTTTTTTTTTTTTTTTTTTTTTTTTTTTTTTTTTTTTTTTTTTTTTTTTTTTTTTTTTTTTTTTTTTGCATGTAGCTGTTCAGATATCCCAACACCATTTATTGAAGAGGCTATTTTTACTCCATTTTATCCTTCTGCCCCCTTTGTTGAATATGAATCTCTGTCTTCTTTCACCAAAAGAAATAGCAGATGGATGAAGCATTTACATGTTAAAAGTAAATAAAATAGCAATAGGAAATATAGATAAATACAAGTATGATAATTTTTGAGGAAGATATTTATAAGTATAATTGGGAAATTTTGGAAATCATGAACAAAAAGGATTATAGGTGATGCATAAAATAAAAGAAGTTCTGTGTATTAAAAATAACCATAATCAGAGTTGAAGAAAAGCCAAAATATTGAAAAAAGAATATATAACATATATGACAATGTAGAAAACTTCAAAAAGCCTAAAAAGAAATGTTAGAAGACTTCCATCCAAGATGCAGGTATAGGTAGATAATGCTTTGCTTTCTCACACAATCAAAAGAAGGTCAACAACCAATTTAAAAAGAAAGAACAACCAGAACTGCCAAAAAAATCAAACTGTATGGAAGTCTGAAAACCAAGGAGTTAAAGAAGAATCATTCATCCAGACTGATAGGAGGGGCAGAGAAAGGCAGCTAGGGCAGAGAAGATGCACAGCAAAGCAACAGACCAGGCTGGGTGAGGTGGTAGTCAGATGGCCTTGTGGTCATATGTTTGTGTACAAATAAACAGGGAGGAGCAACTAGGGAGAGGGACAGACAACACAACCTAGGGTTCCAGTGTGGGAAACTGAAGTCTTAAAACTTATGGCTGTAAATACCTGTGGAGTTTGTGGCAGTGGAAGAAACTCCCAGTCTCATAGGAGAGTTCTTTGAAGAGACCCGTGTGGTGCTAGAACATACACAAGACCACCCAGCAGGGAATCAGCACCAGAAGAGTCCAATTTGTTTGCAGATGGTGGGGGAAGTGACTGAAAGCTGGCAGAGAGCTGAGAAAGCAGCACTGTTCCTTGTCTCACCACTCTTCTACACACAGTACTACAGTACAGTGAAATGGGTTGCCTGCCCTGGCAAATACCTAAAGCTCTGCCCCTTATTACATAGCAGGTACGTTGAGACAAGGAAATATGACCCAAATGAAAGGCCAGATCAAAACTCCAGAAAAAGAACTAAGTGATGAGAAGATAGCCAACCTATCAGATGCAGAGTTCAAAACACTGAAAATCAGGATGCTCACAGAAATGACACAAAATAGTACAGACACAAAATAGAGGAAGAATCAAAGTCTATGCAATGTGAAATAAAGAAAAATATACAGGGAACCAACAGTGGTGTGAAGGAAACTAGGACTCAAATAAACAATTTGGGACAAGAAGTAAACATTGAACTGGAAGAGAGTGAAGAAACAAGAATTCAAAAAAAAAATGAGGAGAGGCTTAGGAAGCTCTGGGACAACTTTAAACATTCCAACATCTGAATCTTAGGGGTTCCAAAAGGGGAATAGGAAGAGTGAGAAATTGAAAACTGATTTGAAAAAATAATGAAGGAGAATTCTGCAATCTGATGAAGGAAATAGACTCCCAGGAAATCTAGGAAATTCAGAGAGCCCCAAAGAAATTGGATCCAATTAGGAACATACCAAGACACATTCTAATGAAATTGCCCAAAATTAAAGATAAGGAGAGAATCTTAGAAGCAGTAAGAGAAAAGGGGACAGTTACCTACAAAGGAGTTCCCATAAGACTATCAGCTGATTTCTGAAAACAAAACAAAACAAAACACTTTATAGGCAAGAAATTCCTGGAAAGAAGTATTCAAAATCATGAAAGGCAAGGAACTACATCCAAGATTACTCTATCCAGCAGAGCTATCATTTACAATGGAAGAGCAAATAAAGTGCTTCCTAGATAAGAAAAGTTAAAGAAGTTCATAATCACCAAGCCATTATTGCATGAAATGTTAACAGGATGTACATAAGAAAAAGAATGTCACAACTATGAACAGTAAAATGACAATAAACTCACAACAATCAATGACTGAAACTAAAAAAAAACAAAAACAAACTAAGCAAACAATCAGAACAGGAAAAGTATCAAGAAATGGAGATCACCCTCCTTGGAGAAATGTCTGTTCAAGTCTTTTGCCCATTTTTTAATTGGGTTGCTTGTCTTCTTAGAGTAGAGTCGTGTAGCTTCTTTATATATTTCCAGAAACACCTGAAAAGATGCTCGATATTGCTAGCTATCAGAGAGATGCAAATTAACACCACAATGAGATACCACTTCACACCAGTCAGAATGGCCATCATAAACAAAGCAACAAACAACAAGTGTTGGAGAGGTTGTGGAGAAAAGGGGACCCTAGTGCACTGTTGGTGGGACTGCAGACTGGTACAACCACTATGGAAAGCAGTATGGAATTTTCTAAGAAAACTAAAAAAGTGGACCTACCTTTTGACCCAGCAATTCCACTGCTAGGATTATATCCTAGAAACCCTGAAACACCAATCCAAAAGAACCTATGCGCCCCAATGTTCATAGCAGCACAATTTACAATAGCCAAGTGCTGGAAGCAACCTGGGTGCCCATCAGTAAATGAATGGATCAAAAAACTATGGTACATTTACACAATGGAATTCTATGCAGCAGAAAGAATGAAGGAGCTCCTACCCTTCGCGACAGCATGGATGGAACTGGAGAGCATTATGCTAAGAGAAATAAGCCAGGAGGTGAAAGACAAATACCATATGATCTCACCTTTAACAGGAACCAAATTAACAGAACAAACAAGCAAGGATAATATAAACAAATATACTGAAATTGAAAAACAAGAGAGGAGAGGGACAGGAATTTCCAGGGAAAAGGGGAAGGGTTTAGAGCAACAAGTATGAAAGACACCTGGACAAAAGCTAGGGGGGTTGGAAATGGGAGGGAGCTGGGGAAGGCTAGGACGGTGGGCTGGGATGGGAGTAGAAGACAGAAAACTGTATAAGAACAACAATTAAAATAAAATTTATATATATATATATATATATATATATAAAGAAAAGAAATGGAGATCACATAGAGGTTTATCAGCGGGGAGGTGGAGTGGGGAGGATGTGGTAAAAGGTACAGGGAATAAGAAGTATAATTGGTAGGTACAAAATAGACAGGGGGAGGTTATGAATAGTATAGGAAATGTAGAAGCCAAAGAATTTATATGTATGACACATGGACATGAATTAAGGGGAAGGAATGCTGGTGAGGGGGGATGCATGGTAGAGGGTGCTAAAAGGGAGAAAAAAATGGGACAACTCTAATAGCATAGTCAATAAAATATACTTAAAAGAAATGGTGAAAAAATGAGCTTCTGAATCAAAGGATTTTAAAGACATTAGACCTGGAGAAGCCATAGTGTTGGTAGTAATGATGGTAGGAGGTGAAGAAATAATGTGCTGTTTTTTTTTTCTAATTTAAAATATGATATATTTATTAGACATTCAAGGAAAAATGTTGGGTAGGCTTTAATTATTATGTACTTCTGCCTGCAATACTCTTTCTTTTCCTTGTTTCTCTCAGCTAACTTCAGAGTTTAGCTTAAATGTCATTTTATCAGGGAAATCTTCTCTGACCAAGCCAGCAAAAGTTAGTTTTATTGCATAACTGATGCGTGAAATGCACAACAGAAGTGTCAGATCAGGGTCTCAGGATGGTGGTAAGTAGTGGGGAGATCTTCCAGCAGTTTTACTGTGGCTTCTGCACTTGGGTTTGATTCCAAATGTTAAACTATAGCCCATGGAGTACTGTTACGAAAAAGTAATTCAGAGTCCCAGTCTTGGTGAAATTGCGTTACTCTGAAGACAGAGACATGTGGAAATCATACAGATTCAAGTTATTATAAATTTTGATTACAGGGGGTAAAAGATGACTAGTTGACCTGGAACACATGGTCTGAGTGTGTCTAACAATGATGACTTCATACTGAATCTACTGACTAATACTGGGCTGTTTAAATTCATAAGATATAGAACAAAAATGTTCTCAGAGCTCAGAGAAGGCTTAACCTGTATATTCAAATGTCAATAATTATGGGAATTGTAGTACCCAGTGGAAGGGAGCAAGTTGGATTATTATACTACATTCTTTAAAAAATCACCACAAAACTTAATTATTCATTTTTTAGGTGTTTGATTAGATTTTTACTTTTTGGTTATTGGTTGAGTGTTCTCCATATGTAGGGAGTCTTGGTTTGAATAAATATTTTACTGTAAATATTTGTTACCAATAAGTGGCCCCATATTTGTAGAAGTCTTGAAATGGACCTGAAGCAATTGAAATATGAACCTTGTTTGTTAGTTGACATTATTTTTAGTTGCAGAGGGTGTTATTTCTGTTTTTCGCTAATGTCTTCATTAATGACTTTGAAAAGAATTTAAATGGTATGTTAATTAAATTTTAAGTGATACTAAGGAGAACGTATTGTGAACATTATTGAGAGTCTAAATAATAATCTCTCCGGAAGAGGTTAAGGATGTAAGCTGACAAGAAAGCCAGATTTAATCTATCAAATAGAGGCAGTCATGCAGTGAAAATAACAAAAATAAGATATTTTAGTCTAAAGAGAGTACTGACTGGAAATCAGCCATGCTGTGAGCATTTGGCAGTCACCAGAATAGAATTAGGCTAAATAAAATTCTCAAGCAAGAAATTTAAAGATTCACACTGAATTTCTAATTTCCCTGTAAAGAATACATTTTACTTTGAAGTGTTGTCTAAGTATCAGTACAGCTCATGGACAAAGGGCCACAAACTTTAGAGGTAGATATCATGATCAGAGAGAGTTCCATACCTATTACTGAAATGGCAAGAAATTTCTACAGCTTGGTTGAAATTAGTTATATAAGGAAAGTCTGATCAGTAGTACCACTTCTTATAGAGTACTTTGGAAAAGGGTCAATGATGACACTAATCTGCATTTTAATCAGTGTTTCTCAAGGACAACCTGCTTCAGAACCACCAGGAGTGCCTTTTAAAATGCAGATTTCTGGGTTCTATTCAGACCTATTGAAAAGGAGTCCCTGGATACCAGTACAAGGAATATGAATTTTAAACAAGGGTTGTTTTTCTTTCTTTTTGTGTAGTAAATTTTGGTACCACTGTTTTATGTTATTAGGACATTACAGTAAAATGTGATGAGTGGGAAGTAATGTACAAAATAGAAATTATGTTTCAATATGGAAATCTAGTTGTAATGTCTTAATATATAAAGGCACAGGTTATCAGGAGTTAGCCAAACCCACACATAGGCAGGAGAGGCATAGATAGCATCATCAGAGTTACCGTGAATCAGTATATACAGGTGTTCCCATTTTGTATTAGTATGATTCAATTTTAGAAAAGGAAAGTTCACTAATTTTTGTCACCCTTCAAATTAAAAAATTATGTTTTCTTTTCATCCATGTTCACCAGAATTTATAAATTTAATATTCCAGGTATCTTGATGTCCAGATATGGATGTCAGTTTAATTAAGTATTATAAAGATTGAGAATGAGTAATCCCAATATGTGCCTCTGTGCTATGCAGATTATTTTGCGGTAAAGGCAACGAAGACCCTGCAGGCCCAAGAAAAACTTCTGTGTCCTCCCCATTACCGATCTAGAAGAATGTCAATTATCAGAAAATATCAGAGATAACCTATTGACCTATCTACAGAATAGGGCAAACTTCTAATTTCTGAACATCTACTCTTCTTATTATCCTACAATGACTTTCTTCCCCTTTGAAGCTCCAAGGTCATTCTTAGCTCAAAATGTCATATATACCTCATTTTCCCTTTCCCTTTCTGTTTTTGAAATTCTTGTGTATGTGGGGTCTCTGACTCTCTCATGTAGGCAGAGTTTCCATACATGTGCATGTAATTAAATTTGGTCATTTTCTCTTGCTAATTTGTCTCATGTCTATTGGATTATTAGACCAGCTGAAAGAACCTTGAGGGTTGAAGAAAATTTCTCCCCAATAGTATATACCCTATTATAGTACAGTCAAAATTTATTCATAAATAGTTTTCCTGTTATTTTGATTTGGGTGAATCATAGTTTTATAACCTACAGAGTTAAGGGTCATACCCTGTACCAAGAAAGATTCCATTAAAGCATGTTGATCTCATGAAAGTCACTGTGAAACTATCAGCTAGCTTTGCCCTTGTCATGACTACTGTTGCTGTACTATCACATTATGTATTTTCTCTAGTAAAGAAAAAAAATCAGTGTTTAATTGAGTAAGAAAATTTGGAGATAGCTTGATGTGCCATAGATTCCATTTAGAATATTTTCTGTCACATGCCATTTTTTTTGCACCTGCAACCAGATTGTAACCTTGAAAAGAATGTTATCACAAAATTAGAGGCCACAGTGGAAAATTTACTTCTGAGAATAGGTCATCAAAAAGAGCATGCTGAGTCCAGATGCAGAGGAAATTAGAACCTTTGTTTGTTCTCTCTTTGAGGACATTTATGCCCTCTGTGAAAATTACACAGTCCCTCCTTATACTGTTTGAGGGGGAGAGAAGCCCATTAACCAAACAAGTAAGGGAGATATTGGAGCACAGAATTGGGAGGAGTTAGAAAAAAAAATCAGTTCAAAAACTGCTGAGTTAGTGTTTCAAAAGGAAGGAGAAAGAAATATGTTACCTGAACTATGAAAGCAGATGGAACTCATCGAAATAGTGACTAAGGTCATGGTTTCTCCCACAGTTTTCCTTCTCTCAAAAATCATCTTTACTTACCCTACTGGCCTTCCTAGATTTCTCTTTCTTTCATTCTTTTTTCTTATGAATTCACTGTCTAACCTCAACACCCAGTCCCTCCTCAACCCCTTAACACCTGGCTTAGATGCATTTCACTTGAAATTTTTTCCTATCATTATACTAATCTGTAGTCATAAAACTCATCAGTGCCTTATCAAACATTCATTTCCAGGTCTAAATCTCTTTCTCCATATGATTCTGGTTTTATAAATACCTGCTGGAATTTCCCTCTAAATATAACAGCAACAACAGAAACAACAAAAGCAAAAAATATATAGCAAAGGCAATACCAGTAACAAAAGCCAAATTATTTATTAAGCACTGCCAGGCACTGTTCCGAGTGTTTTGCATGTATTAATTATTTGATTTTCTCAACAACTCTATGAGGTAGGTACTTTCATTATCTTCATTATGTAGATGACGTAACAAGTTTGAAGAGGATTTATAACTTTCCCCAAGTTCACATAAACTAGTAAGTTGTGGAGCTAGGATTTGAACTCAAG
This sequence comes from Anoura caudifer, assembly GCA_004027475.1. Classification (NCBI taxonomy): domain Eukaryota; kingdom Metazoa; phylum Chordata; class Mammalia; order Chiroptera; family Phyllostomidae; genus Anoura; species Anoura caudifer. The sequence continues at coordinate 39,619 of PVKU01011004.1, read as the reverse complement.
TAGTCTGACTTCTAAGTGCTTGACCAGTTATTTTAAGTTAGTTTTTGTATTCTATACCACTTCAAATTCAGCATACCTAAAATTAAACTCCTAAATCTCTATTCCTCACCCTAAACAAGGTTCTTCACTTTCTTCACTTCTTTAATGAAATCACCATTTTCCCAAATCCTGACAGAATTATCTTTGAGCATGGATAACAAAATAGTTTTTAGGATTCTGATTTACTGATGCATAAGAATGTTCATAAAAAAAACTCCACAACTTTTAATGCTGAGTGTATTCACTTTTTTCGAACAATATATACACAGATCTGTGAACATGAATTCAGAGTTGCTAGATTTTTTAATGCCTCCTTGCAAAATACTTAAATTTTAAATACTTAGCCAGAGTATGCAATATATGGCAAAAAATGCCTTTGCCTATATTCTTTTTTAGTGACTCCCTAGGGCTTCATTGGATGTGTAAACACTCATAACTTGTATGAAGGAAAAGTTCCCCCAAATCTTTCTCCATATTAAAAGTTATATAATTGAATAGTGCTTTAACTTAAAATATCTGTGAATTGAACTAGATGGCAGGTTAAGTGTTGGGATGGAGTTTTTTTTTTTTAATAGCTTAGAAACTTCAAGTGGGAAAGAGTGTTTTATTATTTTTTTAATTTTTAAATTATTTCATTTTGTATTTTGGGAAACATTATTTTAATCACCCAGACATGTTTCTCTCTGTTGCCCAGTTTAGTAACATATAGCATTTTGTCATACAGCAGATAAGCCATCTCTCTAGTTGATGACTTTTTAATTTTTGTGTGGATGTTTGCTGTCAGACTTAGACAACCTTTTTATTTTAGCATTGCTTATAGAGCAATACATGAAATGGGGGAGCTAGTGTGTTAAAAATTGGACTCTATTCTGCACTTGAATGCATTTGAACTCCAAAGAGAGGTCTTTTACCTACTACTATCAGTAGTTTTAAAGTTACCGCAAATTCTGATAATAGTCCTATTCCTTGTAAAGTGACCAATAAGTCAACATCAAGGTACTCTTGCCAAGGATGTCATTCTGACTTTGTACAATAATTGAGCCTTTTCTTACTTCATTTGCAATGATGAGGTATGTCCCTGCCTTCTTCTTAAATACCCATAACTGGGCCCCTTTTTATCCTGTTGTTGATCTCTTGCCAAGTTTTCTAGTTGTTTTTTTTTGTTGTTTTGAAATTTTATTCTTACATTTCCTTTATCATTATATATTCCCAGAGACTAAAATCCAGACCCATAATTTAATTTCTCATGTCTTGACTTTTGATAAGGGCTACCTGATTTGTCTGACATTCCTGTTTATCTGCCTAGACATCAGGACTGTCATATATGGCCAAACAAGTTATATACTGGTCAGCTCCAGGGGACACCATTGGGAGCACTGTAATGTGAATGGTGCCTCTGAAGTTGTGCAATGAAGCAGCCAAAACTAGATCTTCACTTATTATGTGCTGACAGACTACATTCCTTCTCTGCCTTTTGTAATACCTTGTTCCACTTATGTCTTGAGAATTTGCCTAGTCTTTATTACCAGACCTTTCTGACTTTAATTTTCTGCATTCTTGGGCTACTTACTAATGTCTGCTGTTTAAATACTACTGACATTGATTAGAAATGCAATCTTTTTTTTTTTTATTCTATTACAGTTGTCACAATTCTCCCTCTTGCTCTCCCCTACCCCTCTCACCATCTCCCTTCCACAATTAATCTCCACCCTGTTGTACATGGCCAGGGGTCATTTATACTGGTTCTTTAACTAGACCCTTCCCCTTCTTTCCTCCCTTATCTCCCTCTGCCATCCAGCTGGTCCCTGTCAGTCTGTTCCTTGTTTCCTGCCTTCGGTTCCATCCTGCTTATTTGTTTGTTTGTTCATTAGGTTACACTTATAGGTTAGATCACATGGTATTTGTCTTTTACTGCCTGGCTTATTCACTTAGCATAACATTCTCCAGTTACACCCATGCTGTTGTGAAAAGTAGGAGTTTCTTCTTTCTTTCTGCTGTGTAGTATTCCATTGTATAAATGTACCACAGTTTTTTGATCCACTCATTTACTGATGGGCACTTAGGCTGTTTCCAGCACTTGGCTATTATAAATTGTGCTGCTATGAACACTGGGTGCATAGGTTCTTTTGAATTTGTATTTCAGGTTCTTAGGGTATAATCCCAGTAGTAGAATTGCTGGGTCAAAAGCAGTTCCACTTTTTAGTTTTTTGAGGAAATTCCATACTGTTTTCCATCATGGCTGCAGTAGTCTGCATTCCCATCAATGATACACCATGGTTCCCTTTTCTACACAACCTCACCAGCATTTGTTGTTGAATTGTTAATGATGGCCATTCTCACCAGTATGAGGAGGTATCTCATGGCAGTTTTAATTTGCATCTCTTTTTAAATTTTTTAAATTATATTTTATTGATTATGCTATTACAGTTGTCCCATTTCTCCCCCATCATTCCCCTCCACCCTGCACAACTCCTCCCACCCACATTCCCCCCTTTAGTTCATGTCCATGTGTCATAAGTTCTTTAGCTTCTACATTTCCCACACTATTCTTGCCCTCCCCTGTCTATTTTGTACCCACCCTCTATGCTACTTACTCTCTGTACCTTCCCCCCTTTCTCCTCCTCCCAGTCCCCTGTTGCTAACCCTCCATGTCATCTCCATTTCTGTGTTTCTGTTCCTTTCTAGGTGTTTGCTTAGTTTGCTTTTGTTTTAGGTGTGGTGGTTAATATCTGTCAGTTTGCTATCTTTTAACTGTAATATTTTTATCTTCTTTTTCTTAGATAAGTCCCTTTAACATTTCATATAATAAGGGCTTGGTGCTGATGAACTCCTTTAACTTGACCTTATCTGAGAAGCACTTTATTTTTCCTTCCATTCTAAATGACAGCTTAGCTGGATAGAGCTATCTTGGATGTAGGTTCTTGACTTTCATGGCTTGGAATACTTTTTTCCAGACCCCTTTTTCCTGTAAAGTCTCTTTTGAGAAATCAGCTGACAGTCTGATGGGAACTCCTTTGTAGGTGACTGTCCCTTTATCCCTTGCTGCTTGTAGAATTCTCTCCATTTTAATCTTGGCTAATGTAATTATGATGTGCCTTAATGTGTTCCTCCTTGGGTCCAACTTCTTTGGGACTCTGAGCTTCCTGGACTTCCTGGAAGTCTATTTCCTTTGCTAGATTGGGGATGTTCTCCTTTATTATTTGTTTAAATAGCTTTTTGTCTTGTTGCTCTTCCTCTTCCCCTTCTGGTACCCCTATAATTTGGATGTTGGGATGTTTAAAGATGTCCTGGAGGTTCCTAAGCCTCTCCTCATTTTTTTGAATCCTTGTTTCTTCATTCTTTTCTCTTTGGTTGTTTCTTTCTTCCTTCTGGTCCACTCCATTGATTTGAGTTCCATTTTTCCTCCCATCACTCTTGGTTCCCTGTGTAGTTTCCTTCATTTCACTTATTGTAGCCTTTATTTTTTCATCTAATTTGTGACCAACATCAACCAACTCTGGGAGCATCCTGATCACCAGGGCTTTGAACTGTGCATCTGATAGGTTGGCTATCACTTGGTTGCTTAGATGAATTGCCTCTGGGGCTTTGATTCTGTCTCCCATTTGAGCCATTTTGGGCGTTTTTTTTTTGGTCTGATCTCAGCTGTTATGTATGAGGGGCAGAGCCTTAGCTGTTCACGGGGGCGGCGCAGCCCAGTTGCTGGGTTGTGACACTGTATGTGGGGGTGGGGTCTCAGTGTTTTTAGGTTTTATTTCCCAGCACTGGGGCCCTTGGTTGCAAGTTTTGTCTTTTTCCCTAGTTTTGCCTGGGTTATCTATGTGTGAATATGGGACCACCTGGTCATCCAGCCACCTTGTGCCTGGGGTCTGCTAGCTACTGCCTCTGTGCTTGGGGCTTGCTAGCTGCCACCTACAGGCCCAGGTCTTCTAGCAGCTGCCTGTTCCCCGGGGTCCACCAACCTCCACTTCTTCCTGCTGTGAATCCACCCCTCTTACCGGTCTGGATGGATGGTTGTTGGACCTCTGTACAGTTCAATTTTCTATCAGTTCTGATTGTTTTCTTGTTTCTAAATCCTTATTGTCCTTAATTTTGGTTATCAGTTCTGATTGTTTTCTTGTTTCTAAATCCTTATTGTCCTTAATTTTGGTTGTGTGAGGAGGCACAGTGTGTCCACCTATGCCTCCATCTTGGACAGAAGTCTAATTTGCACCTCTTTGATGGTTAGTGATGTTGAGCATCTTTTCATATCCTTATGGGCCCTCTATATGTCCTGTTTGGAGAAGTGTCTATTCAAATCATTTGCCAATTTTTAATTGGATTGTATGTCTTCCAGGTATTGAGTTTTATGAGTTCTGTATGTATTTTGGAGATCGAATCCTCATCCAAAGTATCATTGGAAAATATGTTTTCAATCTATTTTAAATATCAAAATGACAAAGGGATAGTCAAGTTGTTAAAATGACAAATTAGCTAAACTCAAAGGTACATGAAATAGCTAGCTGTCAAGATTCCAATTTTCAGTCCATTCATTTGAGAGCATATATACATTATATGCAGCCTTGGTAACTCATAGTATTTATTTTTCACCTTGCATTAATTTCAGTAAGAGGGCTATTTTGAATTTATACCCCAGACAAATGAAATAAATCTAGACTAATTTTTTCTTTAATAATTAAAATACGTGTGCTCTATCGGGAATGGTTTTTCAGAGGGTCTAAGAATAGAACCTGAAAAGAAACTAGATTCTTTCTATAGTTTCTCAAACTTTTGACTGAAAAGGGTGAACAACAGTGAATAGTTTAATCCTATTTGGACATTGAAAACTTTGTTCAGGCTGTGTCTACATGGTTACTTTGGAAATTAAAAGGAATATGAACAGGAATACTGTTAGGATTGCCTGAGAAAACACATTATTTATGCATCCGATAGGTCAAATACTGTCCTTTTACAATGAACTGTTTGGGGGAGAAATCCATACCTTTCTTAAAAGTGAGTTGCTAAGCATTTTTTAAGTTGTATCAAATGAGTTTACAAAGTTTACAAAATGTGGAGATTAATTGAAAGGAACAAATCAGTAGGTTTGGTGAGCAATCTCCCTGTGGTTCTCTGAATGCTGGAAAGTTCACAGCATTGGATCATAAATTTATTATAGTGACTTTTGATTTCATTAACACACATTATAAACTCCAAAATATACTTACAGACCCTACCCCCAAAGGCATTATATCTCAAATAGTTTGAAAAGTTGCTTCATTTTTGTTTTTATAAAATATGGAGATGAAAGACAGAGAAGAAGTAGGAACATCCTCATTGACTATGAAGAGAGTAATACAAGTGGTATTTCCTCAACTCATGTAAACTGCCCCATTGATAGAGCATTTTTGATTGTCTTGTGTTTTTCAAAGTGTTGCTGATCAATATTGCTTAAGAGCACTGATTCATAACAATCACTCTGCTGTGAGGCATGTAATTGAAACTTGTAGTTCTCTAGCCTTCTTAATATAAATGATAACCAATACCATTATATCTCTTTTTAAAGTTTATTATGTGGGATGGAAGTCACAAATATGTGAGATTCTTGCTGCTTTAGTGATTAGGCTGAACACTTTTTTTTGCCTTTAGCATCCTGCCATAATTCACCAATGGCAACTATACTGTATTAACAGATTCTCAAGTTAGCTTGCTTCACTGGAGTTTATGATTTCACAGCAATAGCAATCTGAAGCAAATTTGGTGGTATGGGAAACCATGGCAAGTAGCTCTTCCTTTTATTCCTTGGTAACAACACAAGGTAGAGTTATTTTTCTATGCTAAAAATCTCTATTCAGAGTATACATTTTTATTTTTGTCAGTGAAACAACCAACTAAGGGAATATTTAGTGCCCAAAGCTGGTTCTCCCCATTTTATCAGGTGCCATTTGAAGACTACCCATACTGGTTTCCTAAGCTCTAATGGAAAGTTTCCTAGGTAGTAAGTTGGTCTGGGGCTCATGCCAGGTCAAAAATCTAGACAAATTTAGAATATTTTTAGACTAGAGATTACAAATTTTAATGCCTTTAAGAACTCAGAAGGTAATCAATTTGTAAAGAGTCAAAGTGGGATTTTTAAGTAATGGTAGAGTCTGTAGTGAACAAGAGAGTATATTCCACTTGTAAATAATTTCAAGTATGCTTTTGACACTTTTAAAATAGATTTTATATTATATCTGTCCTCACATAGCAGCTTATTACACTATGGTAATAAAGAACCAACCTAGTAGAATATTAAAGCATATTGAAGGCTCTGAGGAGTTTGTAGTCAGTAAGCTGTTTAACCAAGTCTCTCAAATGTGATAACAGAACCCTCACTACCCTATCCCCTTTACACATGTGTGTCCAAGCATGAGTCTTTGGCAAACACATGATGCATTTTTTTTTCTTGTGTGATTTTAGTGATCTCTGTGAAGTAGTTTATTTAATACTATTCATAGAGAAAGCTACTTAAAACAATCACAAAAAACAAGCAGCCAAAAATTTTTTAAAGTGTGCATCTATTAGATGCTACATGATAGACACTGGATCTCTGACTATTCATATTCTAAAACACTAAACATTTAGGCTGTCAATCCTTATGTATCTCATACCCAATTCAAAAGAGAGGCTTTCAAGTTTAAATCATTCCTCATACAAGGTGACACATTTTTGGTTTTGTAATATTTCTCACCAGCTAAAGTGATACAATCCATTGGTTAAGGTACAGGCTAAGCTGTTATAATAGTCTTTTTGTATTGTTATTCAGTTACAGTTGTCCTGCCTTTTTCCCCATTGCTCACCCCTACCCTGTCCCCCTGACTCCCATAGTCAATTTCCTCCTATTGTTCATGCCTGTGACTCCTCCATTTCTATTCCTTTGCTTGCCCCTTCCCCTCATTTCCCCTGTTATCCCTCTCTCCCCTCCCCTCTGGTAACCTTAAATTTGTTCTTTCTTTTGTTGTTGTTCAAGAACAGTTGTCTCCATTTAGCAGTGGTTCTAATACAACAGAAGTAATTTTCTCTCTCACAGAATAGTCCAGGGCTATTCAGGGCAAGTCACTTTGTCCTGAAGAAGATAACTCAGGAGCTGCACACTGTAGTTCTCTCAGTTGTCAAGAACTTGTAATGTGGGCATGCCTAACTGCAGGGAACTTTGGGAAAGTAGTTTCTAGCTGAGTAGTTATTTTCAAAGCTGAAATTGAGAAGGAGGAAAGAATGAGTAGTAGGGTACAGTTAGCATTTTATGGCATACCTAGGAAATGTTTATGGTCATGGTACAATATATTATCAATAAAGTGTAAGAGAGAAAACTTCAAGGTGAGTAGTTTTGTTAAAATTTGGTAGATGCCTACAGAAAAAAATCATTTGGTTATTTGATGAGTACAATGATAGAGATATAGGCAAATATATTTACTGAATAGGCAAGACAACATGATTTATCTTTTCCTTTTACATTGATAGCCATTTAACCTGAAAGAGTTCCTGGTGCATATGTATATTTATTCAACACTAATATATTAGGAATGTTCTTTGTATCAGGTCCTATACTAGATATTAGAGATGTCATGAGTAACATATGGCAACTGCCCTGGAGAAGGTCATAGTATAGTGAGGATATGTGGTGTTGGATAATCCCAGAATATCAGACATGGACATTTTTTCTTGTTTCCAAAAGAAAAATAGTAAAATATCACAGAAAAGTTTTTTATGGAGGTGGGTGGGGAAATTCCTTCTGTTGGTATGCAATTCTAGCTAAATAATTTTTTTAAGTTTCATGTATTTAGAGGAATAAATGTTTTTTTAGCAATAATTATTCTATTTTTTTTACATCTCCATAGCAGGGAAAATCTCAAGAAAAAAGAATGTATGATTTGTTGATAGTGCCTTTTTTTTTTTTTTTTGCATTTCCATGGGCTTGTAGTACAGTGGAATATAGGACTTGGATAGGAGTCAGGAAAACTAGTTCTAGCCTTATCTATGTTGTATCAGTTTTATAAACTCTAAAATGGGGATAATGAAACTTGTTCCACCTATTTCATATATTGTAAGATTCAAGTAAATTAATATATGTGAAAGAAAATACCCCTAAAGTAATATGCATTTATTAGGTATTAGTTTTGTACCAAACCTTTGTGACTGATACAAGGGCATTTAGAATTCTTATCACAGAGAACACTTTGGTTATAATTCCTAAATATATTGCAACTCCCTTCACAGTTTATATGCTTTGGATGGAGAGAAGTGACAAAAGATAAAGTGGAAAGGTAGGCAGATTATGTAGGTCATGGGAAAGAGTTTGAATATTTTGCCAAGGGCAATGTTAAGCTGTTGGAAAGGTTTAAAGGGAGTAAACTTTAGGTGAGAAGGGTAGCAGGATAACCAATGGAAGAGGATATTTTTATAAACAAAGGTTTTTCAATAATATTAAATAATGTTGATGGGCCAAATAGGTAAATGATTAAGAAGTACTCATGGATTTAATATAAATAGCCATATTCTTGGTGAGAGGTATTTTAGTGAGTTGCTAGAGGTAGAAACTAAATTATATTGAGATTATATTAAAGTTGGAAATGGAGATGGAAATTATACATAGTTCTTACAAGAAGTTTGATTGTAAACTGAAGATAAATAAGAAAGCAGCTGGAAAAGTTTAAGAAGTTATATTTTTAAGATAGGAGAAATTGAGCTTTTTCCCCAATTTTTCTTTTTTTTCTAGTCAAAAATTTTATTATGTTCTTTCCATTACCATTTATCTGCTTTATACCCTCTTCCACCTGCATCCACCCCACCCCCACAATCACCACACTGTTGTCTGTGTACATGAATCCTTTTTTTTTTTTTAAATTGAGCTTTTAAATGCTGATGGAAAAGATCTAGTTGATAGAGGTTGAAGATAAAAGAGAAACGGGACAATCAATTTAATGTATTTTCTGAAGGAAGATGGGATATAAAGAGTATAAATAAAGACATTTGCCTTCAGAAGAAGAATAAATCTATTGTTGTTATAAGCAAGTAGAAGATAAAAATGGCTGTGAATATAAGAAAACTCAGTAATTGCAAAACAGCACAGTTCCATCCAATCCTTATAGCTTCTATTTTCTGTGAAATGGGGGGCAAGTGAACCAACCTACTGAGAGTGAATTGTGGTACAGTGGGGTCAGTAATGAGTCATAGAGAGAGAAAGCAAGAGAGTAAAAGAGGAAGTGAAAGTAGGAATTTAAGACAATCCTGTGTTTGGCCCCACTTTTTCTCTATTTGATTACCTCCTGAATTGTCTTCTTTTTTAAAAATTTGAAATACATATGACAGATAACTTTGGAAATTTAAGATGTACAAAATATTGATTTTTTTACATTATGTATTGTAATATGATTTCAATTATAGCAATAGTTAGCACAGCTATCATGTCATGTAATTATCATTTCTATTTTGTGGTGGGAATAATTAAGATCTAGTCTTTTAGCAAGTTTGATGTCCACAATACAACATTATTGTCTGTATTCATTATATGGTGCATTAAATCTCCAGGACTTATTTGTATACTAGTTGCAAATTTGTACCCTTAAACATTTCTCCAATTCTCCTTCTCCTCAAACCCTGGTAAACAATATTTTACTGTTTTTAAGAGTTTGGCTTTTTTAGAATGCGCATGTAAATGGTATCATATAGTATATGTCTTTTTCTATGTGAGATATCTCATTTAGCAAAATGTCCTCATAGTCCATCTATGTCTTCTTAAATCTATGGTTAAAGAGCAATATTTCTCCAAATCTAGTAATAATTTTAGTTTAGTCTTGATGTTACATGGCATGGGCAGCTTTTTTTCTTTTGTTCTAAGTTGTGATACATTGCATCAAGAGCTGATAATGTTCTGAAAACATTTCTGAAGATTTTCTTCCCTCAAGTGAACAGATTCTTTTTTTAACATTTTTCTTATTGTTGCGCAAGTCCAGTTTTCTGACTTTCCCCACACCACTCTCCACCACCCCAGCCCTCCCCACCTCCCTCCGTTTCCACTCCCCCTTGTTATTGTCCATGTGTCCTTTATAATCATTCCAGCAAAACCTTCACCCTTTTCTCCTATAATCCCCTCCCCTCTCCTCTCTGGTCACTGTCAGCCAGTTCTCAATTTCACTGTCTTTGGTTATGTTTTGCTTGTTTGTTCATTTTGTTGATTAGGTTCCTGTTAAAGGTGAGATCATATGGTATTTGCCTTTTACTGCCTGACTTATTTCACTTAGCATAATGCTCTCCAGTTCCATCCTTGCTGTTGCAAAGAGTAGGAGCTCTTTCTTTCTTTCTAATGCATAGAATTCCATTGTGTAAATGCACCATTGTTTTTGGATCCATTCATTTACTGATGGACACTTAGGTTGCTTCCAGCACTTGGCTATTGTAAATTGTGCTGCTATGAACATTGGGGTGCATAGGTTCTTTTGGATTGGTGTTTCAGGGTTCTTAGGATATAATCCTAGCAGTGGAATTGCTGGGTCAAAAGGTCGGTCCATTTTTAGATTTCTTAAAAAATTCCATACTGCTTTCCATAGTGGTTGTACCAGTCTGCAATCCCACCAGCAGTGCACTAGGGTTCCCTTTTCTCCACAACCTCTCCAACACTGGTTCTTTGTTGCTTTGTTTACAATGGCCATTCTCAACAACATGAGGTGGTATCTTATTGTAATTTTAATCTACATCACTCTGATAGCTAGCAATACTTAGCATCTTTTTATATGTCCCTGGACCCTTTGTATGTCGTCCTTGGAGAAGTGTCTGTTCAGGTCCTTTGCCAATTTTTAATTGCGTTGCTTGTCTTCTTAGAGTGGAGTTATGTGAGTTCTTTATATATTTTGGAGATCAAACCCTTGTCTGAGGTACCACTGGCAAATATGTTTTCCCATATGGTTTGTTCTCTTTACATTTTAGTGCTGTTTTCTTTAGCTGTGAAGAAGCTTTTTATTCTGATGAGATCCCATTTGTTTATTCTTTCCTTTATGTTCCTTGCTTTACAGCACATAGTGAAAATATTGCTGCATGGAATATCTGAGATTTTCCTACCTATGTTCTCCTTTAGGACTTTAATGATGTCATGACTTATATTTAAATCTTATATCCACCTTGAATTTATTTTTGTGTATGATGTAAGTTAGTGGCTGAATTTCATTTTTTTTTTTTTTTTGCATGTAGCTATCCAGCTTTCCCAATACTTTGTTGAAGAGGCTATTTTTACTCCATTTTATGCTTCTTCCCGCTTTGTTGAATATTATTTGACTATAGAGACTTGGGTTTATTTCTGGCTCTCTGTTGTGTTCCATTGGTCTATGTGTCAGATCCTATGCCAGTATCAGGCTGTTTTGATTACAGTGGCCTTTTAATACAGTTTGATATCAGGCATTGTAATTCCTCCTACATTGTTCCTCTTTCTCAAAATTGTTCCAGCTATTTGGGGTAGTTTATAGTTCCATATAAATTTTTGAAGTGTTCTTCTATATCTGTGAAATATGTCATTGGTACTTTAATAGGGATTCTATTGAATCTGTAAATTTCTTTGGGTAGTATGGACATCTTGATAATGTTAATTCTTCTCATCCATTAACATGGTATATGTTTTCATTTGTTCGTGTCTTCCTTGATTTCTTTCTTCGGTGTTGTATAGTTTTCTGAGTACAGGTCTTTTACCTCCTTGGTTAGGTTTATTCCTAGATTTTTTTTTTGTTGCTATATCAAATGGGATTTGTTTCCTGATTGCTCTTTCTGGTGTTTCCTTGTTGGTATACAAAAAATGCCTTTGACTTCTAAATATTGACTTTTTATCCCACTGTTTTGCCAAATTCATTTATAAGGCTGAGCAGTTTTTTTGTTTGTTTGTTTGTGGTGTCTATAGTATATTCTATGAACACTATCATGTCATCTGCAAAAAATTGATAGTTTTGTTTCTTTTCCAATTTGAATGCCTTTTATTTCCTTTTCTTGTCTGATTACTGTGGCTAGGACTTCCAATACTATTTTGAATAGCAATGGTAAAAGTAGACAACCTTTTCTTATTCCTGATCTTAGAAATATTTTAGTTTTTGGCCATTGAGTATGATATTGGCTATAAGTATGTCATATATCGCCTTTATTATGGCACAGAATGCTCCCTGTATTCCTACTTTGCTGAGTGCTTTTATCATAAATGGGTGCTGTACCTCATTAAATGCTCTTTCCACATCTATTGATATGATCATGTGATTTTGTCACTCATTTTGCTTTTGTGATGCATTACATCTATTGATTTGTGAGTATTGTACCATGCTTGCTTCCCTAGAATGAATCCCACTTGGTCATGGTGTATGAACTTTTTAATGTGTTGCTGGATACAATTTGCCAAAATTTTGTTGATGATTTTAGCACCTATATTCATCAGTGATATTAGCCTGAAGTTTTCTTTCTTTGTTTTGTCTTTATCTTGTTTTGGGATTAGGATAATGCTGGCTTCATAAAAAGAGTTTGGGAGTCTTTCATATTCTTGGGGTTTTTTGAATAGTCTGTGGAGGATGGGGGTTAGCTCTTCCTTAAGTGCTTTATAGAAGTCTCCTATGAAACCTTGCAGTCCAGGGCTTTTGTGTGTCAGAAGCTTTATGATTACTGCTTCAATTTCATTTGCTGCTATTGGTCTGTTCAGGCTTTCTGCTTCTTCATCATTCAGTTTTAGAAGATTATATTTTTCTTGAAATTTGTCCATTTCCCCCAGATTTTCAAACTTCTTGGCATATAGTTCTTTGTAGTAATTTCTTACAATCCTTTCTATTTCAGTGGTATCAGTTGTAATCCCTCCTCTTTCATTTCTGATTGTGTTTACTTGGGTCCTCTCTCTCCTTTTCTTGATGAGTCTATTTAAAGGCTTGTTGATTTTGTTTATCTTTTCAAAGAACCAGCTCCTGGATTCATTGATCCTTAGAATTGTGCTTTTAGTCTCTATGTCATTTAATTCTGCTCTGATCTTGGTTATTTCCTTCCTTCTACTTGCTCTGGGCAATCTTTGTTGTTGTTCTTAAAGTTCTTGTAGGTGTAGGGTTAGGCTGTTTACTTGTAATGTTTTATTTTGGTAAGTAAGCCTGCATTGCTACGAACTTCCCTCTGAGGACTGCCTTTGCTGTGTCCCATAAGTTTTGGGTTGTTCTAAGTTAATTTTCATTTCTTTCCAAAACTTTTTCTTTCTTTCTTTTTCTTCTTGACCCATTCATTGTTTAATAGCATGCCATTCAATCTCCATGAGTTTGAGTGTTTCTGAGTTTTTTCCTTGAGGTTGGTTCCTACTTTCAGTCCCTTTTGGTCAGAGAAAATGCTTGATATGATTTCAATTTTCTTGAATTTGTTGAGACTTGTTTTATGTCCTATCATGTGGTCTATCTTTGAAAATGTTCCATGTGCACTTGAAAAGAATGTATATTTTGCTTCTTTGGGATGAAAGGCTCTATGTAAATAACAGTTAAGTTCATTTGATCTAGGACATTGTTCAATGCCACAATATCTTTGTTGATATTTTGTTTGGAAGATTTATCCATTTTTAACAGCGTGGTGTTGAAATCCTCTACTAAAATGTGTTTCTCTCAATATCTTTCTTGAAGTCCTTCAAGTTTTTTTTTTTTAATGTTTTTGGGTGCTCCTATGTAGGGTACATATATATTTACAATGTTTATGTCTTATTCATGGATTCTTCACTTGAGTATTTTGAAGTGACCTTCTGGGTCTCTTTTTATGACCCTTTTTTTGACTTCTGTCTTGTCCAATATGAATATGGCTACCCCAGTTTCTTTTCCTGTCTGTTTGCTTGGAATATTTGTTTCCAGCCCTTCAGTTTAAGTCTGTGAAGGTCTTTTGTTCTGAGGTGGCTCTCCTGTGTGCAGCATATGTGTGGGTTATGCTTTCTTATCTATTCAGCTATTCTATGTCTTTTGATTGGAACTTTTAACCCATTTACGTTTAAGGTAATTATTGATGGGTACTTATTCATTGACTTTTTTCATACCTGTGTTCATCTCTCTCCCTCTCTTTTCCTTCCTTTCCTTAAAATAGTCCCTTTAGCATCTCTTTCAGAGCTTGTCTGGTGGTATATTCTTTTAGACTTCTTTTGTCTTTGAAACTCCCTATTTGGCCTTCTGTCTTAATTGAGATCTGTGCTGGCTAAAGTAGCCTTGGTTGCAGGCTTCTTGTTCTCATGAGTTGGAGTATTTCTTGCCATTTTCTTCTGGCTTGGAGCATTTCCATTAAGAAATCAGCTGCTAACCTTATCGGGGCTCCCTTGTATGCTACTTCCTTTTTCTCCCTTGCTTCCTTTAGGATTCTCTCTTTGTCTTGGAATTTTGCCATTTTAATTATGATGTGTCTTGAACTGGGCCTCTTTGGGTTGCTATTGGTTGGGACTCTCTGTGTTTCCTGGATTTTTGTGACTTTTTCTCTCATCAAATTAGGGAAGTTTTCCACCATTACTTTTTCAAGCAGGTTTTCTGTCACTTGCTCTTTTTCTTCTCCTTCTGGCATTCCTATTTTATGTATATTATTATGTTTCATGTTTCCTGCATTTCCCTTAACCCCCCCTATTCTTTCTGAGCCTCTTTTCCTTTTCTTGCTCTTTCTGGGTGATTTTTCTACTTTGTCCTCTAACTTGCTGGTCTGATATTCTGCTTTATCTATTCTGCTTTTGATTCCTTCTACTGTGTTCTTCAGTTCAGAAATTGTATTTTTCATTTCCTCTTGGCCCTTGTTGATAGTTTCTATTTCCTTTTTCATGTTGATATAGTTTGCAGTGAGTGCATTGTCATTTCCCTGTTGTGTTTGGTAACTCTCAATGAGCCCATTGAGCTTCCTTATAACCATTGCTTTGAACTCAATATCTGGTAGTTGAATTGCCTTTAGTTCATTTAGCATTTTTTTTCTGAGGCTTCCTCCTTTCCTTTCATTTGAGGATTGTTTCTTTATCTTCCCATTGTTTGAGTTCTTGTTAGCCTCTGCTTTTTGAATTGATCTGTTCTGACTCCCTGAGTTTGTGGTGTGAACTTGTATGGTAGGAGACCTGTGAGTTTCAGAATTACTGTGTCCTTGATCTCCTGATCTTGCTGCTAATGGGATGTCATTTATTTTGGCTCTCCAGATGTATTGGGGTTTTGATTGTTTTGAGGTCTTTCTTTAGTGGGTCCTTTCCACCAGCTAGTTGACTGAGGGTGACTCTGTGCACCATGTCTTATATTCTGTTGTGCAGGCATGGACAGGTTGTGTAGAAGCTGATTCTTCTGTGTGTACAAGGTTTTGCAGCTTCTCTCTCCCACTTGTTCAGTTGTTTTTTTCTGGGTAATTGCTCCACCATTTAGTTCTATTTCCAGATCAGTACTGGGTGGAGGTGAATGTGGCTTCCACTCCCTACTTCACCTTCTTTCATTATTATCTGTTGGTGGTTCAGTTATTGATGGGTTTCCTCTTTCAGCAGGTATACTGGTGTTCACAGCTCCCACCTACTCTTTTTGTGATCAGTTGGAGGAGGAAGGCAAAATGGTTTATGACAGCAGGTGTGTATTCTATAGTATTTAAAGTACCAACCTTTAGAGAATAGATAGGAAATCCTTTGGATGTGTATAGTGTTAACTGTGATATTTCACCTAATTAGCCACTTTTTATAAAGGGTGGAAAAAAGATAAGACTCTTATTAGGGGTGGGGAAGTATTGTGAGTTGGATCTAGAAAGCAGTGAGCAGTGAGCAGTCAGATTATGAAGTGATGTGAGTGTAAAGGATAGAAAATAGGTGTAGTGTGCAAGAGAATAAAGTTAACCAACACAGTAATAAACAGTAAACAGTGGAGTGAGCTAAGATTCGGGAGGGGTGCTGTGTAGTATTTACAATTATGTGGGACAGCAATTATTTACAGTAGTAATGGAGCAACAATCATATGACAGAATCTATGTGATCTGAGTAACAAGAATAGGAAGTACAGGACCTATACTAGTGTGCTTTTGGAACACAAGTGAAGTGAAAGATGGAACATTAAAAATATACTATGTAAGAGAGAACAAGAGAAACTAGTCAAACAATGCAATTTAACAAACCAGGTGAAGAAGACTAAACAGAAAGAAGAGAAATATAAATATACTAATAAAATAAAAGTTGTAAGAATAATGAAATAATAATAATAATGCAAATATACAATAACTTGCAAATTCTGTGGAGTAGCAAAGTGAAATGTGTCTCACTGTGTCAATTATTGGGATGACCGCTCTTTGGGTCTAACTCTGTTATTTTCACAGCTCTAGGTTTCATCATCTCACTTTTGGGAATAAAAAAAAAAGGAAGAAGGAATAAAAAATGGAAGGAAGGAATAAATAAAAGAGAAAGAAGGAAAGGTATGAAGAAGGAATTAAAGAAAAAAAAACCTTCTGCTGGCTTTAAACCAGCAGTTCTGCTGGTCTTCCTGGCTGTAGCAGGCTGAGAAGGGATTGGTTTCACTTTTCTACTTTCCTGAGATGAACTCTTTGCAGTTTCCCAGCCTCCAGGCCAGTTCCTCAGTTCACTGCTGGGCCCCCAGTACCCTTCTGCTCCCAGCCTATGCCTTCAGCCCACCAGTTGGGCTGCCCTTGAGGTGTATCAATTAGGGACAACTCGCACCTTCTTGCTCTTTTCTGTCCTAGATGCTAGGGACACTCAGAGTCTCTTCAGGGTAGGTCAGCCCCCCCCCCCACTGAGTTAAGTCTTTCTGGGGATTGCTGACTCCCCCCCAGCCCTGCAGCTTTCCTCTGTGGGGGGCATCTCCACCTTCCCCTTACAGAGCCAGTTGGCCCTGAAGGGCCCTGGTTGCAGGAACCAGATGGGAATTACCTCTGGGTGGCAGGGTCAGGTGCACTCCATCCTGGGGCAGTGACCTGAGCACTCGGCCTCATAGCAGGAGCGAGATGGCCAGCCACTAGGCTGCAGGATAGAGAAGACACTATCCCTGGGGCTTCGGGTGTGAATGCGCAGCCTGGTGGGGGGTAAGAGTGCAAAAGGCAGAGACAGCTGCTGCAGAGAATTCCTCAAACAGTTGCTAAGTGCCTCTTTTTTCTCTCTTTCTTTTTTGAGAAATTCCTCCTATTCAAGCATGCTGTTCCAAGTGAGCACCTGGCCTCTCACACAGCCCCACTCTCCAACCAGTGTGGGGACTGACTGGGTCAGGGTCCATCACTGGCCACCTCTTCCTAGCTGATGTCCACAGTTTCAGTGGGTGTATACCACCCCTGTGTGTTTGCCACTTTGTCCTTATCCCCCCGACCCTGCGACTTCAAGCAGTACCAGGTCCCTCCTGGTGCTGCTCAAACCTTGCTTGACAGGGAAGGGAGCTGTTGACCTGGCTCTCTCCCAAGAATCCTGTGGCAGACAGGGCAGGTGCCACTGTACTCACCCTGGTCCCCATGATGGTCCCAGGGACCTTTTTGTCCTGAATTACTACTCTCTTTACTGTCTGAGTTTTCAATGTCCTCTACAATTTTTGGTCTCCAATCTTCATATATGCTGGGATACCACTGGCTGTTCACTCTGTTCCTCAGAAGATTAGCTAGCTGTTTCACCCATGCACAGGGGGAAGTAGACTCTACTCCCACCTATCTTGCTGCCATCCAGGTTCTTAATAGGCCATTTTCAAGTACTCTAGATCCAAAGAAGAAACAATAACTCAATTCAAGCTAGTATAAGAAAAAAAGGAATTAATTGGGTCATAGAAATGGGAAGCCTAAAGGTACATATCAATTACTATTGTATCTGAGCTCTATTTCTCTCTGTTCATTAATATCATTTTCAGAGCAGGTTTCTCCATGTAGCAAGAAAGATAGTTATAGTCATCCCCAAGTTTACTCCTTTATATATTGTAATTCATAAAGAGTTTCTCTCACTCATCATGTGCATATAGCAAATTTTATGTAAGATCTCTGATTACTCATGCTTGAATCATGAGCCTATCTTTTGAATAAGAAAGTATGATGTCATAATTGGTAGGGTCTGGGTCACATGCCTGTTAATAAATTTAAGAAAGAGGTCTGATTAACAGTCCTACTCAAACCATTTATAGTGTGGACAAAATAGCTGCTCTGAAGAAAGAATGCTGACAGACAAAAATGAACATATTATTATACATAACATATTATACTTTACATAATATTTTTCATATTCCTGCCTTTAAGAAGACATTTTTTAAAAAACTCAGTGGATGGAAGTACTCACAGAATCAGTCTTTTCAAAAATTGATTGAACACTTATGCAGTGCTTATTATGTACCAGATGATGTTTTTAGTATTTTAATTCATTAATCCTTATACAACCTGTATGGTAGGTACTATTTATAATTTAGATGAGGAAACTGAAGCATAGACAGGTTGAGTAACTTGCCCATGGCTATAGTGTGAGGGAGTAGAATACCCTGCAAATTGAATTCAGGCTCTTTGGATCCAGTACTAAGTGCTTAACCATTTTGTGGCCTATAATACTATGCTCAGTTTTTGACACCTTCTCCTGGTCTCATCTAATTTATTCACAAACTGTGTGGAGTGTGACTTCTACCTCATTGATAAGTTGCAGATATGTTCCTTCTTCTTCATCTCTCCACCCACTACTGTCATTCCACTCTTTTATTCCTGGTTTCTTTTCTCTTTTTTTTTTCACATGACAAATTGTTATAATAGTGGGTTGGCCAAAAAGTCCGTATTTTTTCCCTAAAAGACACATTTTTCATCTTCACAAACAACTTTATTGATTTGGATATTTCAAATATGTTGGCTATCTCCTATGTGGTATAACATTGTTTTCAATTAATGTTTCTATTTGATTGCTATCAACTTCAGCTGGTCTACCTGAACATGGAGCATGGTCCAGTGAGAAATTTCCAGCATGAAAGTTTGCAAATCACTTTTGACATATTCAGTTAGTCACAGCAACTTCCCCATGCACTGCACAATTTTTTTTGCATTGCATTTGCATTTTTAGCTTTCTAGAAACAATAAAGCATAATATAACAAAAATGTTGCATATTATTTCCATCTTAAATATTAAAATGGCTACAAAAATTCACCACTTTTTATTATTTTTATTTTATTTTATTTTATTTTTAATTGTTGTTCAGTAACAGTTGCCCTGCCTTTTTCCCCATTGCTCTCCTCTGCCCTGTCCCCCATCCCACAGTCAATTGCATCCTGATGTTTGTGCCCATGAGTCCTCTGTTCATGTTCCTTAACTTGCTCCTTCCTCCCATTCCCCCCATTATACCCCTCCCTCACCACCTCTGGCCACTGTCAGTGTGTTTATTTCCATGTCTCTGGTTCCATCTTGCTTAATTTTTTCTGCTTTGGTTAGGTTCCACTTATAGGTGAGATCATATGGTATTTGTCTTGAACTGCCTGGCTTATTTCACTTAGCATAATGCTCTCCAGTTCCATCCATGCTGTTGTGAAGGGTAGGAGCTCCTTCTTTCTTTCTGCTGCATAGTATTCCATTGTGTAAATGTACCAAAGTTTTAAAATCCATTCATTTACTGAAGGGAACTTAGGCTGTTTTCAGCACTTTGCTATCATAAATAACACTGCTATGAATATAGGGGTGCATAGGTTCTTTTTAATTGGTGTTTCAGGATCATTAGGGTATAATCCCAGTGGTGGAATCACTGGATTGAAAAGTCGTTCTATATTTACTTTTCTGAGGAAATTCCACACTGTTTTTGATGACTGCTGCACCAGTCTGCTTTCCCAATAACAATGCACTAGGATTCCCTTTTGTCCACAAGCTTGCCAATACTTGTTTGTTAATTTTATCTTGATAGTGATTCTGACTGGTGTGAAGTGGTTTTAATTTGCATCTCTCTGATGGTGAGTGATGTTGATCATCCTTTCATATGTCCATGGGCCCTCTGTATGTCTTCCCTGGAGAAGTATCTGTTCAGGTCCTTTGCTCATTTTTTAATTGGGTTGTTTGTCTTCCGGGAGTGGAGTCATGTGAATTCTTTATACACTTTGGAGATCAATCCCTTGTCCAATGTATCATTGGCAAATATATCTTCTCACATTGTTGTTTCCCTTTTCATTTTGTTGATGTTTCTTTAGCCACGTAGAGGCTCTTTATTTATTTATTTTTAAATTTTATTTTAATTGTTGTTCTTGTACAGTTTTCTGTCTTTTACTCCCAGCCCAGCCCACTGCTCCAGCCCTCCCCACCTCCGTCTCATTTCCACCCCCCCCAGTTTTTGTCCATGTGTCCTTTATACTTGTTGCTCTAAACCCTTCCCCTTTCACCCTGAAATTCCCTCCCCTCTCCTCTCTGGTGACTGTCAGCCTGTTCTCAATTTCAGTGTCTTTGGTTATATTATGCTTGCTTGTTCATTTTGTTGATTAGGTTCCTGTTAAAGGTGAGATCATATGGTATTTGTTTTTCACCAACAGCAGTCCAAAAGAACCTATGCACCCCAATGTTCGTAGCAGCACAATTTACAATAGCCAAGTGTTGGAAGCAACCTAGGTGCCCATCAGTAAATGAATAGATCAAAAGCTATGGTACATTTACACAATGGAATTCTATGCAGCAGAAAGAAAGAAGGAGCTCCTACCCTTCACAACAGCATGTATGGAACTGGAGAGACTATTTATTTTTATGAAGTCCCATTTGTTTATTCTTTCCTTTATGTCCCTTGCTCTAGGGGACATATTGGTGAAAATATTGCTGTGTGGAATATCTGAGATTTTCCTGCCTATGTTTTCATCTAGGACTTTCATGGTGTCATAACTCATATTGAAGTCTTTTATCCACCTGGAATTTATTTTTGTGTATGGTGTAAGTTGGTGGTCAAGTTTTATTTATTTATTTTTTTGCATGTAGCTGTCCAGATCTCCCAACACCATTTTTAGAAAAGGCTATATTTATTCCATTTTTTGCCTCTGCCCCCTTTGTTTACTATTAATTGACCATAGATACTTGAGTGTATTTCTAGGCTCTCTTTTCTGTTCCATTGTTCTATTTGTCTGTTTTTATCCCAGTACCAGACTGTTTTGATTATAGTGGCTTTGTTATATAGTTTGATGTCAGGTATGGTGATCCCTCCTAGTTTGTTATTCTTTTTGTTTCTTTTAACCAGTGAGTGTCCTTTATGTACTGTGGACTGTTCTAAGTGCTGAGAATACAGCAGTGAATGAACAAAACTGAAAAATGGCACTCCCATGGCAGAGAGTGCATATAATAGTGGAGATAGTATAATATATACTTATTCATTAATATCAGGAAGTGGTCATTGTTATAAATAAAAAGTAAAACACATTAAGAGATGGGAGGACAATGAGGGAGGGTTATTTTTTTCCATGTGTCCTTTATACATGTTCCTGACAACCATTCCCCCTTTTCCCTCAATTATACTCTCTTACCTCCCCTCTGGTTATTGTCAGTATGTTTTTTAAAGATTTTATTTATGTACTTTTAGAGAGAGGGGAAAGGAGGGAGAAAGAGAGGGAGAGAAACATCAATGTGTGGTTGCCTATCATGGACCCCCTATCAGGTGCCTGGCCCACAATCCAGGTATGTGCCCTGACTAGGAAATGAAGTTGCGACCTTATGGTTCACAGGTTGGCACTTAGTTCTCTGAGCCACAGCAGCCAGGGCCATTTGTTTGTTCTTGATTTCAATGTCTTTGGTTATATTTTGCTTGCTTGTTTGTTTTCTTCAGGTTTCATTTACAGGTGAGATCATATGGTATTTGTCTTTCATCACGTGGCTTATTTCACTCAGCATAATTCTGTCCAGGTATATCCATGCTGTGGCAAAGGGCAGGAACTCCTTCTTTCTGTCTGTTGCATAGTATTCTCTTGTGTAAATGTACCACAATTTTTTGATCCATTCATTTATTGATGGGCACCTAGGTTGCTTCCAGCACTTGGCTATGGTAAATTGTGCTACTATGAACATTGGGGTGCATAGGTTCTTTGAATTGGTGCTTCAGGATTCTTACAGTATAATCTCAGCAATGGAATTGCTGGGTCAACAGGCAGTTCTGTTTCTAGTTTTCTGAGGAAATTCTATCCTGTTTTCCACAGTGGCTGCACCAATCTGCATTTCCAACAACAGTACACTAGGGTTCCCTTTTCTCTACATCCTCTCAAGCACTTGTTGTTTGTTGATTTGTTTATGATGGCCATTTTCACAGGTGTGAAGTTGTTTGTCATTGTGGTTTTAATTTGCATTTCTCTGATGGCTAGTGGATGCTGAACATCTTTTCATATGTCTCTGGACCCTTTGTATGTCCTCCTGGGAGGAGTGTCTGTTCAGGTCCTTTACCCATTTTTTAATTGGGTTTTTTGTCTTCTTAGAGTGGAGTCATGTGAGTTCTTTATATATTATGGAGTTCAAACCCTTGTCCAAGTTATCATTTGCAAGTATGTTTTCCCATACAATTTGTTCTGTTTTATTTTTAATGCTGTTTTCTTTAGCCATGCCGAGGCTTTTCATTTTGATGAAACCCCATCTGTTTATTCTTTCTTTTATGTCCCTTGCTCTAGGGGACATATTGGTGATAATATTGCTACATGGAATATCTTAGATTTTCTTGCCTATGTTCTCCTCTAGGACTTTTGTGGTGTCTCAACTTATATTTGTCTTTTATCTACCCTGCATTTATTTTTGTGTGTTGTGTGAGTTGGTAATTGAGTTCCATTTTTTTTGCTTGTAGCTGTGCAGATGTCCCAATGCCATTTGTTGAAGAAGCTATTTTTACTACATTTTGTGCTTCTGCCCACATTATTGAATATTAATTTACCATAGAGACTTTGGTTTATTTCTGGCCTCTCTATCCTGTTCCATTTTTCTATGTGTCTGTTTTATGCCAGTACCAGGCTGTTTTGATTACAGTGGCCTCATAATACAGTTTGATATCAGGTATTGTTATCCCTCCTACTTTGTTCTTTTTTCTCAAAATTGCTGCAGCTATTCGGGGTCATTTATGCTTCCATGTAAATTTTTATAATGTTTGTTCTATATCTGTGAAATGTGTCTGTCATACTTTAATAGGGATTTCATTGAATCTATTAATTGCTCTGGGTAGTATGGACATTTTGATGATGCTAACTCTTCTAATCTATGAACACTGTACATGCTTCCATTTTTTGTGTGTGCCTTCTTTAATTTCTTTCTTCAGTGTTGTATAGATTTCTGAGTACAGGTATTTTACCTCCTTGGTGAGGTTTGTTCCTAGGTACTTTATTTTTCTTCTTGGCATGTCAAATGGGATATTTTTCTAATTTCTGTTTAAGATATTTCATCATTGGTGTACAAAAATGTCATAGTTTTCTTTATTTTAACCTTGTATCCTGCTGTTTTGTCAAATCACTCATTAGGTAGTGTAGTTTTTTGGTGGAGTCTATAGGATTTTCTATGTACCCTATCCTGTCATCTGTAAACAATGAGTTTTCATTCCTCCTTTCCAATTTGGATGCCTCTTATTTCTTTTCCTTATCTTATTGCTATGGCTAGGGCTTCTAATAGTATGTTGATGGAAGTGGTGAAAGCTGACATCCTTGTCTTGTTTTTAATCTTAATGAGAAAGCTTTATTTATTTTTTGCTTATTGAGTATGATGTTAGTTGTAGGTTTTTGCATATGGTAATGCTACCTCTATTCTCACTTTGCTGAGTGTTTTTATCACAATTGGGTGCTGTACCTTATCAAATGCTTTTTCCACATTTATTGATATGATCATGTTACCATTTATAATTTTAAAATTTTAATATGTGTCCATGTTCTTTAAAAAGACTCTGGTATCCATTAGGATAGATGCTAGATTTTGTTTATTTGTTGGTTTATTAGAGTTTGAAATTCCACTGCCTTTAGTTCTCTAGTTAAAGTGTAGTCCACTCACTTGCCTTGTATGTATGTCACTGTGTTAGGTGGGAAAAGGGGAAGCTTGGTTAGGATGAAGGAGAAGAGTTTATATCTCATAATTGGTTGAAGAGTTAAACCGATAAAGGAAAGGTAGTGGAATGCATAATGGTTGAGAAAATTCAGCAAAAGCCATAAATTAGAGCCAGGGAGTATTAGAAAAAGTTTAAATTCCCAGGATATGCAGAAATTTTAGAGTATATTAGACTCACATGGCAAATGGCCTTTTAAGCCCAATTTTTTGCATGGTAAGTGGAAGGTAATTGCAGTTGACATCTAGATGTTAAGGAGAACTAAGTGACATGCTTTAGAACTTGAAACTGATCTAAGATAAATATAAATGGAACCAAGTAACCTAGGCCACAGTTTACATGAGGACATGATCCATTTTTATTTTGCCTACCACTTTAAATTGTATATATTCAATAGCATGCTAAATAATTTTTTAAAGAAGGAATGAAGGAAGGGAATGAGAGAGAGGAAAGAAGAAAGGAAGGAAGGAAGGGAGTGGGATATGGAGAAAACAAGGGAAGTAGGAAGGAAGGAAGAAACATATTGATGACATAATTTCAAAAAGTGTTTCAGTTTACCATAGGGAAAATAAAGTGCTAAATGGAAAAATCTATTTAAAGATTTGGGAAAAGTTATGAAGTTTCAGGTGCATCCTTAATTTGTGAATGTATGATCATGTTCTTGAAGAATATACTAGTCAGTGGGCCTGCAAAATACTAAACATTGACATGAATCCATTTATATTTGCATTTAGTAAATAATTATTGAACAGCCATTATGTATACAGCATTCTCTATTGTGGGATACACATAGTCTTTGCCTTTAAGGAGTTTATAATTAAGGCTTAAATATACAAGAGCATAATTAAATGTCTGAAGAGAACAAAAACAAGAACAGTAGCCCTAGTAAAGAGAGCATGAGTTTTTAAGTAAACTAAAATTAAGTTCAATTACTGGCTATCCATGTGACCTAAGCATGATACATACTACTCTAAATATCAGTTTTATCACCTATAAAATGAGGAAACTAATATTATTTACCTCATAGGACTACGGAGAAGATAATGTAGGCAAATACTTAACATGATGCCTGAAACACTGTAAGCACCTCATAATGATGACATGATTATTAGTTATTGTCTACCAAAACAGCAGTGAACACATTATATCTTTTTTTACTTCTTTTTTTATTGTTGTTCAAGTACAGTTGTCTCCATCCCCCCACCTAAGAACCCTGAAACACCAATACAAAAGAACCTATGCACCACAATGTTCATAGCAGCACAAGTTATGATAGCCAAGTGCTGGAAGCAACCTAAGTGCCTATCAGTAAATGGATGGATGAAAAAACTATGGTACATTTACACAATTGAGTGCTACACAGTTTATATCTTTAAACAATATTAGATTAAGTGCTAAATGAAGGCTATAAATCAGGGGTCAGTAAACTTTTTTGTAAAGGAACACATAGTAAATATTTTAGATATTGCATACCATATATGATTTCTGTCACATATTCATTTTTGTTTACAACTCTTTAAAAATATAAAAACTAATATAAATTCATAGACTTTACAAAAATCAGCCTGCTGCTGAGTACAGCCAGAGATGGCTTGATCTCATTCTTGAAAAATGAATGCACCATAAATATATTTTGGAATGGTAATTTTTATCTTCTCAGATCAACTGATAAAAATGTTGTTCACTGTGTCACTCTGAAAAATATATGGACTACCAACTGTAAATAACTGAAAACAGAATTTAGAAACAGGCTTTTAAAACTTTGGCCACTCAGTGAGTTTTCTGAACTTACACATGGGGATGACATTGTATAATCATCACCCTTTCTATGAAATATCCCTTAGTAAATTTAGTCTATGTACTACCCATTTGTTTTGTACTTCATAAGGATCCAAAAATTGAGAATTCAGTATATTTGAAAGAGTGGCACAAATACAATAGTAATTGTTTTGTGTTAGGTGGTGTTCCAAATCACTCACATTCATTAACTCATTAAATCCTTACAGTAATCTTATGATGTACATATTGGTACCATCACCTCCTTTTTATAAAGGAAAATCCTGATGCTTAAAGGGTTTTGGCAAATTATCTTATGTCTCACAGATAGTGAGTGGCAGAGGTGAGATGCAGTCTGGTTCTGTAGCCTATACTCTCAGTATACCTCTTCTTTTATTCTTTAAACTTATTAAATTTATAAAATAACATTATGAATAGCCATCTTTTTAAACAAGATATACATTTTTGTGGGAATGAACAAATAAGTATCTTTATATAATGATTGATTGATCTATCAAGTAGTATATAGATGATAAAGGTGATATAGATAGAGATATAATGTAGATATACCTGTATTTGTCTCATTAACTGCTATTCCCTAATAGCTAACACACCAAATTGTATAGTATATATTCAAATGTGTGAAATAAAGTATTTTCCCTATTTAATCATTTAAAATCTAAAACTCAATTAAGGTCACAAACCAGCAAGTAATACAAGAAGATCAAAAGTGAAGATAAAGACAAGAGGTTGAAAGTGAGGTTTAAATGAAAAAAAAAAAAGGAAGGATGGAGAGATTTTAGTAGTTCAGTCCAGCAAATCTTTTTTTGTTTGTTTTAGCTTATATTTTATTTTTATCATTCAAGTATAGTTGTCTGCCTTTTACCCTGACCTCTCCCCCAACACCAGCCATCCTGACCTCCCTCCCCTGAGTACACCCCCTTTTGTTTTGTCCACATGTCCTTTATAGTTGTTTCTGAAAACCCTTCCCTCTCCCCCCTCCATTATCCCCTCCCATCTCCTCTCTGGTTACCATCTGTTTGTTCTTAATTTCAATGTCTCTGGTTATATTTTGCTTGCTTGTTTGTTTTGTTGATTAGGTTCCTGTTAAAGGTGAGATCATATATTTTTCAGTGCCTGGCTTATTTCATTTAGTATAATGCTCTCCACTTCCATCCATGCTGTCCCAAAAGATAGGAGCTCCTTCTTTCTTTCTGTTGCATAGAATTCCATTGTGTAAATATACCATAGTTTTTTGATCCATTCATTTACTTAGTATACTTCTTCTGGTGGGCTCTGATTCATTAATGGCCTTATGCAGGTGAAATTGAATCTCAATTTTAAATAATTAAAATTAAGATAAATATATTTCCTACTAAATGAATTTTTATCAATATATTTTGAAGGATATACTGAAGTATAACTCTTTTGGCCACTCACAAATTTCTGTGGTGTTCTACATATACAACAGAGTGATAAGTCCTACGTATGTATGTGTGGTGGATGGAGATACCATAACCTTATAATCTAGGCACTAATGTCATCCTCGTTTCACAGGTGAGGAAACTGAGATTTGAAGAGGTAAGGCAACTTGATCAAGGTCACATAGATAGTCAAATGGCAGACTCAGGATTTGATTCCAAGCCTATCTGATGCTAAGCCCAAACTTTAATCATCTTACATGCTGCTTACAAATAATTTACACTCTAGTTGGGAAAATCAGGGATATACCTATGAAATTATTAATAACAGTACCCAGTGACATTTTTGAAATGAATTAAATAGACATTATTCAGAAGGAGAAGGCTCTTTGGACTAGGGTGGACACAAAGGAGGTGACAAGAATTTCAATTTTTATAACAATGAAATACTATATGATTTAAGACAATAGCGCATTAGAAAAAGTTGCCTGTGTTATACTTCATTGTTATGGAAAAAAATACTTTAACAGTAAATGTCCAAAAACAATGAACTAAAGAGTAAAGGAGAGTGGGAAGTGACATCTGAAATCTATCTCCAAAAGATTAAATAATAAATGATGTTAAAAACACTGAGCAGGAGGGTTAAAGATGATACTTTTTGCTACAGTACTATCCTTTCATACAATAACAAAATATTAGAATTAGCAATGGTATGTATTTTTAAAGGAAACACTTGTTCTGTGAATACTATCAACATTTAACAATATGCTTGCAATTTAACAGTTTCCATGTTATGAAAACATGATTATTATAATAACATTTTTTGGTATCTTAAGAAGTCATCATATTTTAAACATAATCCTTTCAATCATCTATATGTGTCCCATTATCATGTTTTCATTTTTAAACTCATAAATGGATATTAATTTAATTATGTGTCTAAAATATGTCATAATCATCCATCAAGAATTGGGGAGGGCTTGGGCGGTGGGATGGGATGGGAGTAGAAGACAAAAAACTGTATAAGAACAACAATTAAAATAAAATTTTAAAAATTACACCATTAATTATAAAAGAAGAATTATATTACCTTGTTCTATTCATTTCTTTGGTATTCTATTTAAAAATTTATGATTTATTTTTTAATTTATGATAGATACAATGAGTACTTTCTCTGTATTAGAAAATCATTACAAATCTTTGAGTAGACTGATGAAACTGTTAATTTACATGTCAAAAGAGGGTCACATATGTATCTGAAAGAGGTATACTAATGGCATGGCACTAATGCAATTTCACAAATGACTTAATGGAGCACATAAAGCATATTTCCTGTACTAATATTCAGAGCATGGAATCATACCTTGCTTTATGGGATGTAAAAATATTTTTAATCAGCTAAAGGATAGGGAGACTTTCAAATTTATGCAGATTAAGATATAAAAAGCCCTTAAATGCAAAATCCTCAATGAATATTATGGAAGGAAAATTTCAATCAGGGGTGTTTGCTTGGACTGACAACATTTGAGAGCTTCTAAAATTTCCAAGAGGATTTTAAAGAGAAATTAGAATGTGAGTATTGTTTATTAAAATCCAAATAGGGAAAATGCAAAACTATTCAAGGCTTATATTCATTAAAAATAATTCAATCTAATAAAGACCATATATGAAAAACCTACAGCCAACATCATACTTAATGGGCAAAAACTAGTAGCATTTTCCTTGAGATCAGGAACAAGACAAGGGTGCTCATTTTTACTACTCTTATTCTACATAGTATTGGAAGTCCTAGCCACAGTGATCAGACAAGAAGAAATAAAAAGCATTCAAACTGGAAAGGAGTAAGTAAAATGGTAATTATTTGCAGATGACATGATAGTGTATATAGAAAACCCTAAAGACTCCACCAAAAACCACTAGACCTAATAAATAAATTCAGCAAAGTAGGAGGATACAAAATTAATATTCACAATTTGGTGGAATTTTTTTATACTATTCACAATTTGGTGGATTTTTTATACCCATGATGAACTATCAGAAGGAAAAACTAAGAAAACAATTACACTTGCTAATACAACAACAACAACAAATAAGGTACCTAGGAATAAATTTAACAAAGGAGATAAGAGACCTGTACTTGGAAAACTATAGGACATTGAAGAAAGAAAATGAGAAAGATACAAACAAATGGAAGTATGTACGATGTTAATGGATTGGAAGAATTAATGTCATAAAAATATCCATACTACCCAAAGCAATTTATAGATTCAGTGAAATCCCTATTAAAATACCAACACCATATTTCACAGGTAGAGAACAAACATTTCAGAAATTTATATGAAACCATAAAAACCTCAAATAGCTGCACCAATTTTGAGAATGAAGAACAAAGTAGGAGGGATAACAATACCTCATATCAAAATATACTACAAGGTCACTGTAATCAAAACAGTCTGGTACTGGCATAAGAACAAACAGTTAGATCAATTGAATAGAATAGAGAACCCAGAAATAAACTCAAGTTTCTATGGTCAATTAATATTTGACAAGGTAGGCAAGAGCATAAAATAAAGAAAATCTATTCAATTAATAATGCTGGGTAAATTGGACAGGTGCATGCCAAACCAAAGAGACTAGACTACCAACTTAGATCATATGCAAGGATAAACTGAAAATGAATAAAAGACTTAAATATGTCATGAAACCATAAAAATCATAGAAGAAAATATAGGTAGTAAAATTTCATACAGCTCTTGTAGCAATTTCTTTGTCAATATGTCTCCCAGGACAAGGGAAATAAAGAAAAAAAAATAAACAAATGGAACTACAGCAAACTAAAATGCTTCTGCAGTGCAAAAGAAACCATCAACAAAATGAAAATGGAACCCACTGTATGGGGGAACATATTTGCAATGATAACTTTGATAACTTCTGAAGATATAAAGAACATATACAACTTAACAGCAGGAATGTAAACAATCCATTTATTTAATGAGCAAAGGACCTGAATAGACTCTTTCCAGAAGAGTGCATACAGAGCATATGTGGCCAATAGACATATGAAAAATGTTCAACATCACTAATCATCAGAGAGATGCAAATTAAGATCACAATGAGATATCATCTCACAACTGTCATACTGACTATCATCAATAAATCAATAAGTAACACGTACTGATAAGGATGTGGAAAAAGGGAAACACTCATGCACTGTTGGTGGGAGTGTGAACTGGTGCAACCACTGTGAAGGCAGTATTGTTTCCTCAAAAAATTAAAAATGCAACTGCCTTTTGACCCAACAATCCCACTTCAGGTAATATAACCTAAGAATCCTGACACACCAATTGGAAAGAATATATGCAACTCTATGTTCATGGCAGTGTTATTAACAATAGCTAAGACCTGTAAATAGCCCAAGTACCCATCTTTTCTATCTACCCCCCCTTTTTTTTCCCAGAATTGATGACTAGCTAAAGGTATGGCATTCATGGAGATTAATTGGTTAATGGAAGATGCTGAACCTCTGACTTTCATGCTCTGCTAGGAAACACAGATGAATGGCAAGAGAAATTACTCCTGGTGACAAAGACCCTAGTGTTAAGAAATTGGAGTTTGGGAAAGGTAAGTTCTGGGGCACTGGATTAATTTAATGATGGAAAAATATCTTTCACTAATGCAGGTATATAATGTCTTTGGTGTCTGTCTCTCTTGGTAGAGAGATAACTCTTCTTGAAACCAAATGTTTGCTTTGGCAATTTTCACTTTAAAATGGCAGAAATAAAATTGATAATTGAATACATACTCAGCAAATGTAATCCTCATGGAGGAATGTCAGGACTAATTTCTATATAGATAGTGACTTCTAAAAAAATTATTTTTCCAAAATCAAGCTTATGTCAAAGACTGTAAAGTCTTGGAGTAACATTGTTTATTATTACAAAAGCCCAGATGTATTTTGGGTCAAATTATCTCACAGGAATCACAACAATTCCATCCATTAAAAGCCAGTGGTAACATAGTAATAGTCTCGATATCATTTTTGTAAAAGGTACTCATTATACTGACTATATAGTGTCTCCCATTAGGATGAATGACACTGTAGAGGAGCTAGAACTGCAACTGAGAATAAATAGTTAGTAAAATATTAAGGTACTTTAAAATAAATTTTATATATGTCAATGATTACATGGTTTTGAATAGCAATAAATTGTATGACAATTTTCTCAATAGACTGGAAGACTATTTGATATAGAATTATCAGATGTCAGAGCTGGAAGGGCCATTAGAGATTATTTTGTCTAATCTTCTCACTTAATAGATGAGGTAACTAAAGTCCAGAAAGGAAAAAAGCTGTTACCAAATCTCACAGTGAAATTTGTGGCAGAGCTTGCCAAGGGATTCTCAGCCCATTAAAACACGATTTTGGCTGTGTACATATAGTGGTGTAAATGAATGTGAGAGACAGTGACAAGCAAAGAAATGACCTCCATTAGCATTTCCCAAATAATTTTGTGCAGCAAAATAGATAAAATATAAATTTTTAACAAATGTAAATCAGAGCTTAGCTTTAAAGTGTATTAAAACCATGACTGATCCATGAAATAAAATATAAAGACCTAAAAACTGATGTTCTAAATAGCAATATCTTGTAACCTAATTTTCTTATTCAAATATTGTCCTTTATAATTCTAAACATATCAGTTTCTAAGAAAAATGCACTCACTTTAACAAATTTAAAACATCATTTTGGAACTGTAATAACACATCCATTGAGCAATTATTTTTTATTAAATTTATTGGGGTGACTGGTTAATAAAATTATATAGGTTTCAAGTACACATTTCTATAATACATGATGTGTATGTTACATCGTGTTGTGTGAACACCACCCAAAGTCAAATCATCTGTTACCATATATTTGACCCCCTTTACCCTTTACTACCTCCTCACTCCCCTTCCCTCTGGTAACTGCTATACTGTTGTCTATGAGGTTTTGTTTGTTTTTCTTTTTTGTTCATTTGTTGCTTTCAGTTTTATATCCCACATATGAGTGAAATCATATGGTTCTTATTTTTTCTGTCTGATAGATTTCACTTAGCATGATATTCTCAAGGTTCATCCATGTTGTTGAAAATGGCACTATTTTGTTTTTTTTTATGGCTGAGTAGTAAGTATTCTATTGTGTATATGTTCCACATCTTCTCTATCCAATCCTCTATTGATGGACACTTTGGTTGTCTCCATTTCTTGGCCACCATGAATAATGCTGCAATGAACATAGGGCTGCATATACCATTATACTCAATGGTAAAAAAACTGTTTCCTCTATGGTCAGCAACATGAGAAGGATGTTGACTCTCAAAACTCTTATTCAACATTGTACTGGAAAACCTAGCCAGAACAATCAGTCAAGAGAAAGAAATAAAAGGCATCCAAATTAGAAATGAAGTGTAAAAGTGTCACTTTCTGCAGATGACATGATTCTTTATATAGAAAACCCTAAAGACTCTACCAAATAACAATCACAAACAGTAAACAAATACACTAAAGTTGCAGGATACAACATCAATGTACAAAAATACACTGTATTCCTATATACTGACAATGAAATTTTAGAAAAAGAAATGAAAAACCAGTTCCTTTTACAATTACAAGAAGAATAAAATACCTAAGAATAAACTTAACAAAGGATGTGAAGGACCTATATATTGAAAACTGTAAAGCATTAAAAAGATTGAAAAAGACACAGTGAAATGGAAGGATATTCAATTTTCATGAATTGGAAGAATCAACATAGTTAAAATGGCCCTATTATCCAAAGCAACATACAGATTTAATGCAATCCCAATCAAAATCTCAATGGCATTTTAAAAGGACATAGGACAAAAAAAATCATTATATGTGTATGGAACCACAGAAGACCTCAAATAGTCAAAGCTATCATGAGGAAAAATAAAGAA
Source organism: Anoura caudifer (assembly GCA_004027475.1). Taxonomy (NCBI): domain Eukaryota; kingdom Metazoa; phylum Chordata; class Mammalia; order Chiroptera; family Phyllostomidae; genus Anoura; species Anoura caudifer. The sequence continues at coordinate 6,484 of PVKU01011004.1, read as the reverse complement.
TGGAGCTGGTACTGCACTTGCTGATTTCAAATCATACTACAAAGCAAATAATCAAACCAGCATGGTATTGGCTGAAAAACAAACACACAGAGCAATGGAACAGATTTAGAACCCAAAAATAAACCCACATGTATATGGGCAAATAATTTTCAACAAAAATAAACTGGAGTAATTCTTTTTCAATTTATTTTAAAATTACAGTTGATATATAGTATTATATTAGTTTCAGGTGTACAAAATAGTGATTAGATGTTTATATGTATTATGACTTAAGTGTTATATACCTTACAAAGTGACAGGGACATATTCATTTTAAACAGCTATGTTACACAGCTGACTCAGAATAAATGTGTAGTCAGTGCAGTCAAACCTTATTTTGTTGACATATGTGGCTTTAGAGTCAATATTTTCCAAGTCTTGAACACTATTGTTTAGAACCAAGGGCAAGATTCTGTTGCAATCCAAGGAGTAATTGATTAATTTATCTTGTTAGTGTTTTGGGTTCCTGTCTTTGTCATCCAACGTTTTCACTCTTATCTGAGTCTATTATCATTGAAAAAATGATAAGCAAAACTTCAAAATTTTCTTCCAAATAATTAATAAATTTGAATGAGTATTACCATATAACAACAGTGAAGTTCTAAGTTGGCACTACTTCACCTATAAACAAATTCTTATAATATCAATCAACTCTATGATCATCCAGTCCATGTATTGCTATCTCTTTTGCATTAAAGTTATTGAAAGAGGCTTTGTGAGATGCCCTGCTGAAGGCCAGAAGCAGTATGCTTATAATAGTTTCCCTGATCTACCAGTCACATAAACCCTACCAAAAAGGAAAATGAGATTACTGCAGTGTAACTTGTTCCTCATGAATCTATGTGGAATGCTACAAAATGTTTATAAAATAAACATTAAATGTTTAAGATGAACTTCTGTCTCAACCATCTTTATTCTTTAAGAAAATTAGGAAGTATTGATATATTTCTGGTCTTACAATACCCTTGCAAAGATTCTTCAATTAACACCCTCTCATATATAAACAGGGTAGTCTTGCAGTGTACAGTAGAAAGTGATTAGCCATAAAATCAGACTGATGTTCAACTTTTGACTACACAATTTACCTGTGTCGCAGATTACTTAAAATCAATATTGAAGCAGATTATTGAGTTGTGAAATTTATAAAGTCTAATGTAAAATGCCTAGTTCATAGTACATATTGTTATTTTTGTTGCTGTTTCTGTGGGATATAATTTACTTACATCTGGTAGCTAAACTTCATTTAAGATTATTATGTACTCTTAAAAATCTTTCTTGCTTGGGATTCCAATTCTTTTTAATTATCATTTTAAACTTTCTAATCCAAAGATTATCTCATACCCACTGTGGCTTTGAATTCTTACCTGATTGTTACTTTACCTATGATCTAAGTACTGTCTAAGGTACAGTCCCAGATCCTGAGGTTCTGAATTTCAACTTCTCCTTAATGTTCTATTTTGTGCCCAGGACACTCTTTTCCTCCCTCATTTATCTCTTACACTGCTTTATTTTAATAGAAAAAAAAACCATATACTTTCCCCAAGATACCTCTTCCATACTGTCTCAGGTTCTGCCTTTTGGGTTCTTCTTCAGGCCTTTCCAGGTTTTCCTGCAATCAAAAATTAAGTCTTTGAATGCTGTGTTTTCACTCTCACTTGAATTCTATGGTTCTGAAATAGAAGTGTATAGATTGTTACAATGGAAGATTTTTTTTTTCTGATTTGTAAGTGATTATATCTGAGTTCTATTTTCCATGTCACCAAGTAACTGAACTGTGTTGGGTATATGTTCCCCATAGATTATGGTCTTTATTAAAAATCTATTTCATTTGCATCTCTCTGGTAGCTAGCGATACTGAGCATCTTTTCCTGTGTCTCTGGATTCTCTGTATGTTCTCCTTGGAGAAGTGTCTGTTCAGGTCCTTTGCCCATTTTTTAGTTGGGTTGCTTGTCTTCATACAGTGGAGTCGTGTGAGTTCTTTATGTATTTTGGAGATTAAACCCTGGTCTGAGGTATCATTGGCAAATATGTTTCCCCATATAGTTGGTTCTCTCTTTATTTTAATACTGTTTTCTTTAGCCATGCAGAAGCTTTTTATTTTGATGAGATCCCATTTGTTTATTCTTTCCTGTATGTCCCTTGCTCTAGGGGACATATCAGTGAAAATGTTGCTGTGTGAAATATCTGCAATTTCCCTGCCTATGTTCTCCTCTAGGACTTTAATGGTATCACAACTTATATTTAAATCTTGTATCCACCTTGAATTTATTTCCGTGTATGTTGTAAGTTCATGGTGTACATCTTTATACCAGTCAGATTGGTCATCATAAACAAAGCAACAAACAACAAGTGTTGGAGAGGTTGTGGAGGAAAGGGAACCCTAGTACACTGTTGGTGGGATTGTAGACTGGTACAACCACTATGGAAAATAGTATGGAATTTTCTCAGAAAAGTAAAAATGGATCTGCCTTTTGACCCAGCAATTCCATTGCTAGGACTATATCCTGAGAACCCTAAAACACCAGTTCAAAAGAACCTATGCACCTCAATGTTCATAGCAGCACAACTGACAATAACCCAGTGCTAGAAGCAACTTAGGTTTCCATCAGTAAATGAGTGGATCAAAAATCTATGGTACATTTACACAATGGAATTCTATGCAGCAGAAAGAAAGAAGGAGCTCCTACCCTTTGCGACAGCATGGATGGGACTGGAAAGCATTATGCTAAGTGAAATAAGCCAGGCAGTGAAAGACAAATGCCATATGATCTCAACTTTAACAGGAACCTAATCAACAAAACAAAGAAATAAGCAAAATATAACTAAAGACATTGAAATAGAGAACAGGCTGACAGTGACCAGAGGGGAGAGGGGAGGGAATTTCAGGGGAAAAGGGGAAGGGTCTACAGGAACAATTATAAAGGACACATGGACAAAAACAAGGAGGGGTGGAAATGGGATGGGGGTGGGGAGGGCTGTGGGGTGGGCTGGGATGGGAGTAAAAGGTAGAAAACTGTATTTGAACAATTAAAATAAAAATAAAAAATAAAAAACTCTATTGCATTATGCACAGAATAGGGCTGAAATGGCTGTGTTCATGGTAAAGAGTTTTTCTCAGTTGTAGTAATGTGGGGTGGGTTCATAATCAGAATCACTTCAAAGTTTCCATGACTCTTGTGTTTCATAGAATTTGCTTTCTGCAAAGCAGACCATACTAGCCTTGGGAAATCTCTAGAATCATAGTGAGGGATAACCATGTTTCCTCTTCATAGTTATTAAACTAATAAGTACGTTTTAGTTTTTATTTTACTTTAACCACTCTATGGGGTTTGAGAGTGCTGTCTATACCCACCTTCTTAAAAAGACCTATTCATATGGCTTCTATATTTCACATTCTAGATTTTCTTCTTAATTTTCTATTAATTCATTCTCTTTCTTCTTATTTGTATTATCTTCTTCTATCTACCCTTCAAACATTAGTGTTATTCAAATCCCAGATTTAACTTTGTTTCTTCCTAATTGAGCTTTTTCCTTCTTAAACTATATGCTCTCTATAGGCAGTTTATAGGTTCCCATGGTTTTAACTGCACCTCCACCACTTGTAAATTAATGTTTTCTAAATATATATTTCCAGTCCAGAAGTCTCCTCTAAGCTCCAGGTGTAGATATTTAACCCTACTGGATATTTTAACTTTGAGGGTTTTTTAAATTCTCATCTGAGGATATGTTTATTGATTTTTGAGAGAGAAAGATGTGGGAGAGCAACATTGATCCATTGTCTCCTGTATGCACCTGACCTGGGATGGAATCTGCAATTAGGTATGTGCCCTGACCAGGAATTGAACCTGCCACTTTTTGGTGTATGGGAAGATGATCCAACCAACTTAGCGACCCAACTATTGCTCGACTTGGAGTTTTGTAGACCTATGGAAAGAAACACATAAAAAACACGTATCTTATCTTTGCCCCAAATCTATTTTTTCATAGCAATCTCTAACTCAGTGTAAAGTATTACTACCCATTCATAAAGTCATTAAGCAGTAATTTGCCTTCTCCCTTTATGCCTCCACTGGGTTACCAATAGCTAAAATTTCTTTGCAGCTCTTCTCATTAAGAGGTGGAGGCTATTTCTTCACATGTTGAATCTGGACTGGCTTTATGACTTTCTTTTGTGGGAGTGATGTTGGATGACTCCTGAATATTTGTCTTTGGGCCTTTCAGCATTACTCTTATTTTTTTTGAAACCTGATACCCTCATGTAAGAAATTCCAAGCTAGTTTCCTAAATGTTGAAACATATGGAGAAGAGTCTAGCTTAGCTGTCTTCAGGATGAAATCAATCACTTTAGCATGGTACACATACAAGACTCTGGCATGAGCTGGTCTCAGTCATGATCTTGCTAAACCATAGCAAGGTACACTTTAAATGTGTCATATTTTCTTTATGTCTGTACTTTTGCACATATTTTTCTGTCTGTAATTCCCTTCTGGAATCCCAAAATTAGTTCAATCATTATACCTCCTTTGGTAACATCTTCATTGAACCCCTGCATCCCTAATCTGAGTTAATGCACCATCTCTGTGATAACATAGCACTTCCCCCCCTCACCCATCCTGGTAGGTATTAGCTTATATTGTCTGTGTATCTACCTATCTTCCAAAGAGTCCATGTGCTCTTTACCTGTAGGGAATTTGCCTTATTAATTTTTATATTTTGGTATTTAAATAACAAAGGGTGAAAATTTGATTAGAAGCATTTATCTAACCAATATAGAGACTGACAAAGGATGTCCAAAATTTCTAGGGCCTGAGGCTGAAAATGAATATCTGCATAGGACATTTATAAATCAATGTATCCAAATAGATACTGTAGTAGGGACTGGGGAAAGATTTTTTGTCATGTATTAAATAATTCCAGTGGTTGTGAATGTATAGCCCAAAAGTATCATTATATGCCAGCTAACAGAACTCTTGGGGAAGAAATTGTATACTATGTTTCAATCTGTGTTGTACCAATTGACCTTAGACATGCACATATTTACATGAAGTGTGCGCGCGCGTGCACACACACACACACACACTCTCATACACTGTTCATGTCTAAGAAAGCTCTAGGTTCCAGAAAGTAGGGAGAAACTCATTTAATTTTGAATTGTTGGTGAATTTTGATTGAATACATTTAATACCCTGTACAAATAACATTGAAACCAGTTATGCTTTTCCTCTGGTTGGAATATTTATGTAGGATAGAGACAAAATGCACCTGAGAGAAGCAGTTTTGGAAAATTTCTGATTAACTGAGGATCTGATTTTCATTTAAAGGCTTATTTATATCAAACAGGTGCATGTGTATGTATAAGAATGTGTATACATATATAGAAAATAAAAATTTTCTCTTTATTTACATGCTCATACAATCTCTATATACAGGTCTATGTTTATTTTATACCGAAGCAACAGAAAATTGCTGTATAGTCACTTCATTTAATATATATCTCCAGTGCACAGTGCATGCTTAAAAGCTTTTAGGGACTAAGCTCAATCAGTTCTGTGAGCATCCTAATTACCAGTGTTTTGAACTCTGCATCAGATAGGTTGTCTATCTCCTTGTTGCTTAGCTCTTTTTCTGGAGCTTTGATCTGTTCTTTCATTTGGGCCATATTTCTTTTTCTCGGCACACTCACAACTATCAACAACTGAACCTAAAAAATGAAAACAAAAACTAAGCAAACAACTAGAATAGAAACAGAACCAGAGAAATGGAGATCACATAGAGGATTTTCAGTTGGGAGGGGGAGAGGAAGAATGGGGGGAAGGTACAGGGAATAAGAAGCATAATTGGTAGGCATAAAACAGACAGGGAGAGGTTAAGAATGGTATAGGAAACAGAGAAGCTAAATAACTTATATTACAGCCCATGGACATGAACTAAGGAGGGGATTCTGGAGGGTTGGGGGGTGCACGGTGGAGAGGGGATAAAGGGGAGATAAAAAATTGGGAAATTTGTAACAGCATAATCAATAAAATATACTTTAAAAACCTTTTAGGGAACTTATATATGTAATACTGTACATTTGTAGAAACCTCCAATATTGTAAACAATCATGAGCATTCAGACTGAACCCTAAGAAATTGGAGGAAAATATTTTTTGTGTGTTGAAATCAAGCAGAACTACAAGGAAATTTCAGTTTCTATTCACAAAAACACAGTGCTTTTGTTATTTGAGTATTTCATTAAGTGCTTATTTTCCTTTTGTATTCAGAAAACAAGCAATTTTATTTTATTTTATTTTTTTAATAAAATTTTATTTTAATTGTTGTTCTTATACAGTTTTCTGTTTTCTACTCCCATCCCGTCCCTCCGCCCCAGCCCTCCCCAGCTCCCTTCCATTTCCACCCCCCCCCCTAGCTTTTGTCCATATGTCTTTCATACTTGTTGCTCTAAT
>PVKU01011003.1:0-47204 GCA_004027475.1 Anoura caudifer | reverse complement strand
TTGAGAAGGGGTTGATAGTCACCAGAGGGGAGAGGGGAGGGAATTTCAGGGGGAAAGGGGAAGAGTTTGGAGCAACAAGTATAAAGGTCACATGGACAAAACTAGTGGGGGTGGAAATGGGAGGGGGGTGGGGAGGGCTGGGGCGGTGGGCTGGAATGGGAGCAAAAGACAGAAAACTGTACAAGAACAATTAAAATAAAAAAAATTTGCATTTAAAAAAACATTCCCAATATTCCGACAGCTAAGTAAAAATTAAATTAACAATGAGTTACCATTTATTACCTATTAGACTGACAAAAGTTTAAAAGACTGGTATCATTTGGTGTTAGAAAGGTGTAGGTATCAAATTGTTACCAGTAATTTCCTGTAGGTAGTAGAACAAAGGGTTCATATACACAAATAAATGTTTAAGGGATGGGATTATTAATGTTTTCAGATGCATCTAGATAAAAAGAAGAACTCTCCCTCAGAAGGAAGAAAGAATGGAACAAAGCCCTAACTGCTATTCTAAAACTAAAATTCCAAAAACATTTTGAGCAATGGCAGCATTGCCAGAATAAGAGGGGGTATTACATACTCTCTGAAGATGACTATTTTGATGGACATCAATGATATAGAGGATGACTTCTGGTATGCTGATTAAAAAAAACCCTTCTTCTGCCCAGGCTTGTGTGTTTCGGTGGATTGAGCACTGGTCTGCAAACCAAAAGGTCACCAGTTCAATTCCTAGTTAGGGCACATGCCTAGCTTGTAGGCCAAGTCTTCAGTTGGGGACATGCAAGATGCAACTAATTGATGTATCTCTCGCACATTGATGCTTCTCTTCATCTCTTCCTCCCTCTCTTCCCCTCTCTCTAAAAATAAATAAATAAAATCCTTTAAAAAAAGTCTTCTTCCAACTCTGCAGTTCTATCTTAGACAGCATGGCAGAGCTCATGCACAGGGCTCCTGACCAGAGGCTTGGTGTAGGACACACAGCTGAGCAGCAGGTCTGCTCTTACCTACTGTATCAACTATGGTTCTTCCTCTCATGCACAGGTTGGGTTGCACTGGGGTGGACGATTTGCCTCTCACATTCTTGATCAAAGTACTGCTCTGTCTTCTACCTCTCATGCTTGAAACAGGCTTGCTGGTGTTTGAGCCCTTAGCACACCCAGCACCTGCAGTAAAATAGAGACCCAGCTTCTCTTGGAGACCCACTGACCCAAGGACACAGCGTTCTATCTGTACAATGAAATGCAGACTTCCCAATAAAAGGCAAAATTCTTGACTTCAGGAGGTTGAGTAGGATGGAAAAGAATCCAGCTGGTTAGATTTATGGCACTGAAAAAAGTCCTGTCTGAGAATAACGTCTGGGCCCAAGATGCTGTCATCTTGCCATGGATTGTTCAAATACTCACTCCCAATGTGTTCCGATCCTCAAGGCAGTGCCCCAAGACTGTCTAAATTGGTCAATAAACACTGTGGTTCAGTCTTGCTGCCTCCTCTTCTGAAATTAAGAATATTTTAGCTGAACTAGTGGCCAGGCAAAATGTACAGGAGGCCATATTTAGTTAAAAACTGGTTGGACTTTATGTGATTACATGTTAAGTTCATGTAAGAAATGTCAATAATCCTCCTTGCTACTCTATATTTGAAAGAGGAGAGCCATAAAATACTAGCCAGCCTGGCCCTGTGGGCCTAACAGGGTGGGTTCTGGAGCAAGACTGCTGGTTTACACCCTGGCACCATTGCTTCCAGCTGCATGACTGCATGTAAGTCTTCTGGAGACTCTTCATCTGAAATACGGGGATACTTAGAGCTCATCTCATAGGGTCATAATAAGGAGCAAATGAGTTAATTCAGTTAAAGTGCTGCCCTCCCAGGAAGCATGTGAATGTTAGTTATCAACCCTGAAAGGGAGGATGTGGTGGTTTTGGAGGGAATGCTAAAGGGCTTGAATGTCTGTTAGGTTTGACAACACAGGTAGAAGGCATGTATTCATATGCTCTGCCCAAGCCATCTTCTGGTCATCTCTTGTGTTTATCCATCTACATCTGGCACTTACCATGTACCTCTTTGTGTCTGTGTCATCTCCCTGATAGATCATGAGCTCCTGGAGGGGAATATCCTAATGGAGCACAGAGTCTGGTCCCTAGTAAACAGTCACCGAATACTTGCTTGATTGACTTTGTATGCTGTTCATACGTGGAGTGGACTGGACTCAAAATGTTAACAATACAGACTCCATTTAAACAGGCTTTTCTAGAAGCGCAGTTAGATATTGCAGGGCAAATTAATCAAAACCAGAGACAGACATAGGTTTCTGTGATTCACTGGGCAACAACACACTAGAAGGTGCCATCCCTCCCACAGGAAGGGGTGCTCTCTTACTGTCTGGAGCTCTCTGTCACTCCCAGCAGGAGCAGCCTCTCTGCCTGCTGCAGAGCTCCAGGCCTGTGGGGACCCCACACAGAATCTGGGCCAGCAGTCTGTGTCCTTCCTGAGGAAGTCTTTAAGGCCAGGTTGGCTCAGCACCAGCCATCTGGACTGCCTCCTCTACCACCTTGGGTATTTAGCTCCCATTCATGATCCTAGCTTCTTACTCTGACTTCCTGATCATGTGCTCTAAAACTGCCCAGCTGTGCAATTTAAGTTTGAGTATTCTGTGTCTCTGGAGGTCATTTGTTCATTCAGTAAGCTCCCCTGAGGGCTTCCTCTGTTCCAGCTACTAATCACACTCTTAAAATACTGAATATTAATAAAAATGTCTAACATTCCATTTTCTGCATCTTTAGTATATGTCAGATACCACACTAATTTAAATTCACTGTCTAATTTAATTCTGTAAGGTTGGCATTATCCTCATTTTACAGATGATTAAAATGAGGCACAGAAATGAAATGATTTGCTTGAGCTCGCATAGTGAGCCACAAGGCTGGAATTAAGGCCTAACCCAAGTTTATCTGGGAACAGAGTAGGCACTCTAATCATGATGCTTGCTAACTCTCCCTGCCTCAGTCTATTTCTCTAGCTTTATGACTCATGTCACCCTTACCAACTCAATTTCAAAGATCTAGACTAACTATATCTTGCCTATTTTACACAGTCTTCTTGACCAGGGTTTACATGACATGGTACAAATCCCAATACTAAACAAAAAAGACAAAGCTCCCTACTTCCTACTTGTTCTTCCCTTCTTTTTCTCTCTTCTTAGCAGTACAGCATATGACCAGTGCTTTATACTGAGTGAGGTGTAGTTCAGAAAACATTGGCCTTGATAGGTATGTCTCAAGATAGACACTTAGCAGTGCTATGCCAGCATGAAAAGCACCTACCCACTTTGTTCATTTGTTCCTTCATTCATTCACTCTCTAACTCACTCACTAAGTACTTATTATGTGCCAGATAATCTGCTAGGAGCTGCAAAAGAGGCAAAATGACAGGGCCTGCTTGGAAGAAACTTAATTAGTAAAAGAGTGAGGTAGAAGAATAGTGATAAATATGGTAAGTCCTGATCTGAAGGTGGAAGTATAAGAAATTTCACTCAACTTTCACTCCAGATTGAGGCTGGTGAGTGCGTAGTAGGATCCCCGCAGCAGTTTTCAAACACGGCCCCAAAGTCTTTGACTCTCCTCCCCTCTAAGTAGAGGGGAACCTATGCTCCTTCCCCCTTGAATCTGGGCTGGCTTTTGACTGCCTGTAACACTGAAAATGACACTCTGTGACTTCTGAGGTCAGGTAATACAAGACCAGACAGGTCTCACCTGGCTCTAATGAAATGCTCATTCTCCAAATGCTCCTTCTGGGGACACTCTGTCTCGGAACTCAGCCACCATGCTGCGAGGAAACCCAAGCCAGAGGGAGAGGCCACATGCAGGCATGCTAGCAGCATGTGTCCCAGCTGGGCCCAGGCTTCAAGTCATCTCAGCCTAGTAATCAAATAGTAAGTGAAGAAGGCTCCAAACAGTTCCAGCTTCTAGCCATTTGAGTCACCCAAGCCACCCCCTCATCATGTCCTGTTCAAATTCTTGACCCACAGAATTCTTGAGCATAATAAATAATGTGTTATTAATATTATTATGCTGGGCATAATAATTTTGCTGTAACCTGATAAGTTTGGGGTATTTTGTTACCAGCAGTGGGTAACTGGGACAATCCCTTCAAAAACAGATGCTACTTGGCAGGCCAGGCTGAGGGGCAGGAGCTGACAAAGAGTGACAACCCTTGAAGATTGGCTGGAACACCCTTTTTGGAATTTTACCCCATTTACCAAGTTTGCTTCACCTTCATTTATTCAACATTTAACAAATATGTGTTGAATGCCTCGTATGTGATAGTCACTCTTTTAGTATTAGATGAAAATCTCTTCCCTCCAGGAGCTTACCATCTAGTGGAGAAAACAGACAAAAAGTGAGACAAGGAAATAAAATATCTACCCTGTGAGACAGGGACTAAGTACACAGAGAACAGTAAAGCTGAGACATGAAATATCGAGGGTGGGGTTGAAATTTTAGAAAGGGTGTCCAGGAAAGGCCTCACAGAGAAGGTGACTTGAATCAAGTCCTTTTGGAATAAAATCTTGTTGAAAAGGCCTGGGATGGGAAATAGCAAGCCCCATCTGGTTGTCCCCAACTAAGCATACTTCCCATGCCAGCTTCTCACAGACAGTCACCCAGACAGATTCACAGCAGTCCTTGCATCAAAGAGCATGGGCTTCTCTAAAATTTCAACTCTTGACTTCCAGCCAAGATGAAGGCGTAGCTGGACACACTGTGCCTCCTCTCATAACCAAGATTAAGGACAACAAAAATATAGAACAAAAAAAAAAAAGAAAGAAAGAAAACCCAACCAGGACAGAGAGAAAATTGAATTGTGCGGGAGTTCGACAACAACAATTCACCCAGACTGGTAAGAGGGGTGGAGTCAGCCGCCGGCTGAGTCAGATCGCGGTGGGATAAGCTGGTAGTGCTCCCGGTGCACGGTCACTCCAAGCACACAGGCGGCGGTGTTGCTGAACGCAAGGAGGCCAAGTGGGGCGCACAGGGTAGCAGACCATGGACACACATTTGCGTGCAGATAAACCAGGCAAAAATGGGCAGCAAGACAGATTGCACGATGCAGGGCCCCAGCGCCAGGAAGTGAAGCCTAAAAGCACCCATTTAAAATACTTGTAGGGAGCTGAGGTGCCGGGAGGGAGTCCCAGCCTCACAGGAGAGTTCGTTGGGGAGAACCATGGGGTACTGGAGAATGCGCAGGCCCACCCACACGGAAATCAGCACCAGAAGGGCACAGTTTGATAGGGGAAGGAGGCTGAAGGGACTGGAATCCCCAAAATAGCGCGGAGCAAGTGCCATTGTTCCCTCTCAGACACCACCTCCGCATTGAGCATCACAACCCAGCGACTGGGCTGCCCTGCCCTGGTGAATGCCTAAGGCTCTGCCCCTCACTACATAATAGCCGAGACCAGACAAAAACAAAAAAACCAAAACCAAGGATGGCTCAAAAGGGAGAACACACTGGGGCCCTGGAGCTAATTCATCTGAGTGATGAGGAGGTGGTCATCCTATCAGATGCAGAGCTCATAGCACTGGTAGCCAACTTATCAGAAGCACAGTTCAAAGCTCTGGTGATTAGGAAGCTCACAGAATTGGTTGATTTTGGTCAAAAATTGGTGAAACAAATGGAGGCTACAATAAGTGAAATGAAGAAAAATGCACAGGGAATCAACAGTGATGGGAAGAAAACTGGGACTCAAATCAATGGAGTGGATCAGAAGGAAGAAAGAAACAACCAAACAGAAAAGAAGGAAGAAACAAGAATTCAAACAAATGAGGAGAGGCTTAGGAACCTCCAGGACATCTTTAAACGTCCCAACATCCGAATTATAGGGGTACCAGAAGGGGAAGAAGAAGAGCAACAAGTGGAAAACTTATCTGAATATAATAAAGGAGAACTTCCCCAATCTGGCAAAGGAAATAGACTTCCAGGAAGTCCAGGAAGCTCAGAGAGTCTCAAAGAAGGTGGACCCAAGCAGGAACACACCAAGGCACATCATCATTACATTAGCCAAGATTAAAATGAAGGAGAGAATTCTAGAAGCAGCAAGGAGTAAGGGCACAGTCACCTACAAAGGAGTTCCCATCATACTGTCAGTGGATTTCTCAAAAGAGAGCTTACAGGCAGGAAGGGGCTGGATAGAAGTATTCCAAGTCATGAAAGTCAAGGACCTACCTCCAAGATTGCTCTATCCAGCAAAGCTATCAGTTAGAGTGGAAGGGAAGATAAAGCACTTCTCAGATAAGGTGAAGTTAAAGGAGTTCATCATCACCAAGCCCTTATTATATGAAATGTTAAAGGGACTTATCTAAGAAAAAGAAGATAAAAATAGGACAGTAAAAAGACAGCAAACTCACAGATATTAACAACCACACCTAAGACAAAAGCAAACTAAGCAAACAACTAGACCAGGAGCAGGAACACAGAAATGGAGATCACATGGAGGGTTTGCAACAGGGGAGTGGAAAGAGGAGAGAGGGGGAAAAGGTACAGAGAGTAAGTAGCATTGACAGTGGGTAGAAAATAGACAGGGGGAGGGCAAGAATAGTGTGGGATAAGTAGAAGCTAAAGAACTTATGAAACATGGACATGAACTAAAGGGGGGAATGTGGGTGGGAGGGGGTGTGCAGGGTGGAGGGGAATGATGGGGAAGAAATGGGACAACTATAATAGCATAATCAATAAAATATAATTAAAAAAAAAACAAATAAAAAATTAAAAAAGAAATAAAAAGGTCAACTCTTGAATGAGAACTGTGTGATGTAAAAGTAGGAAGGGCCCTCAGAAACTATCCAGTCTCAACCCCTTGTCTGAAACTGAAGCCGTGTGTTCCAGTTTGCCTAAGGTTTAACATGAGACCAGCGAATCTGCCCAGTCCTGTGCTCTTCTTCCCACTTCCCACTGGCTCCTAGGAAACTGCTTCTCCTCAGTAATTAAGCTCTTTCTCTCTTGGCTGCATCACCCCAGCCAGATGTATCTGATGCTCCACACTGTCACTAGACATAGTCTGAGACCAATCCCCAGATTGGGTGGGGTGGAAGAGTCCAAGAATAGAAGCAGCACTGCTCTGCCTGGTGTGGCTCAGTGGGTTGAGCACTGACTTGCAAACCAAAAGGTTGCCAGTTCGATTCCTGGTCCGGGCACATGCTTGGGTAGCAGGCCAGGTCCCTGGTTTGGGGTGTGTGAGAGGCAACCAACAGATGTTTCTCTCTAAACATCTGTACTATCACCATTAGTACTATTGCCCATAACATCTCCATCAAGACACTCACCCCAATGCAGCCTACGACGCAGAAAATGGACACTTTCCATTTTCTCTTCTTAGCCCCTCTCTTGTGGGTTGAATTGTATCCTCCATAAAGTCCATTGAAGTCTTACCATCCCTAACCTGTGACTACAGGTGACCTTATTTTGAAATGGGGTCTTTGTAAAGTCAGACGAAGTTATACTGGAATAGGGTGGGTCCTAATCAAGTAACTGGTGTCCTCACAGGAAGAGAGAAATTTGGATCCGTACACAGAATACCATGTGAACACAGAAGAGAGAAGGCCATATGATGTTGGAGGCAAAGATTGAAGTGATGAATATACAAGCCAAGGAACTCCAAGGATTGCCAGCAAACCATCAGAAGCTAAAAGAGAAAAGGAAGGAGACTTCCCTAGAGCCTGCAGAGGGAGCATGGCCCTGTCAACACCTTGATTTCAGACTTCTAGTCTCCAGAACTATGAAAGAATATATTTATTTTGTTTTAAGCCACCCAGTTTGTGGTACTTTTATTACAGCCACCCTAAGAAATTAGAACACCCTCATATATAAAGTCTGGAGCCACCCGAGGTCTCCATATATAATCTTTCTCCCTGAAATCCCAGAGCTCAGAAGCAGCTCCTGCTTCCCCTAACACTTCTGCTTCATATCTACCTACAGGGCACATGCAAAGACCTCTCACAGAGCCCTGCAGAAAGCAGTCTGCTGGCCAGCTTGGTCTATGACTTGCTGTAGGCACAATTGATTTTATAAGGCTGGCTCCAACCAGTCTAAGATCTGTTGGTCTTTTTACCTTCATTAAGAATGACTGATAAACTCATTGACGAACTGAGAGGTCATGGGGAAGTACCACCTACAGATCACTCTCATGGGCCCAGTAGCAGCATGTTAAATGGAATCATCACACTGAAAGGCTATTTGGCAATACTGAACAAGAGCAAAAAAAGAGGATCATACTTTTTGACCCAGTAGTGCTAGTCTTGGAATATAATTCAAGGAAATGACACAACAGAAAAAATAAACCACTTGGACAAAGATAATATAGCAGTGTTACTCATAATAGTGGAATAAAAACTGGAAACATTAATTATGGAACTGTTAAAAAGAGCATCATAATAACACCTAGCATTTCCTGAGCCGTTACTATATGGCAGGCACTACACCAAGTGCTTTGTTTGGATTACCCTGTTTAACCCTCACAAAAACCAATGGTGTAGCTGTGTTATTCTGGTTTTAGAGATTAAAAAAACCTGTTCAGGGTCACAAAGGAAAAGGCAGGTGACCTCTATTTTATGCCCTCTGCTTAGAGTAGTGACTCTACTGTGGCCATGTCAAACTGAGCAAATTCTTCTTAACTTCCCTAAGCTTTAGGCCATCAACTATAAAATGAGAACAAGAATAACATCATAAGACTGACAAAGATTAAATGCACAATTGTGAAAATATTAAGTAAGCTATAAAGAATTAAATGAAAAGTACAGCCACTTCTTGATGACTCTGAATATTTTATGTCACAGGATTCTGACTGTTGTCTATTTTACATGCCAAGTTGAACAGTTAGAATTTTATCTTTTATGTAGTAGAGGATTAAGATTGTTTTGTAACCAGGAGTGTTACAAGCAGATCTGTGTTATAATGTTGTTTATTTTTTATTGTTATCCTATTACAGTTGTCTCAATTTTCCTCTGTTGCTCTCCCTCCCCCCCCCCACACTCCCACAGTCACTCCTCACCCTGTTGTCTGTGTCCATGGGTCACTCATACATGTTCCTTGCCTAGTTCCCTTCCCCTTCTTTCCACCCTTATCCCCCTCCCCCATTCCCTCTGGTGACTGTCAGTCTATTCTTTGTTTCCATGCCTCTGGATCTATTTGGCTCATTTGTTTGTTTTGTTCATTAGGTTCCTCTTACAAGTAAGATCATAGGGTATTTGTCTTTCTCCAACTGGCTTATTTCACTTAGCATAACGCTCTCCACTTCCATCCATCCTGTGACAAAGGGTAGGAGCTCCTTCTTTGTTTCTGCTGTGTAGTACTCCATTGTGTAAATGTACCACAGTTTTTTTATCCACTAATTTACTGATGTTTTAAGGTACCATAATTTTGTCTCAGGGTGACAAAATTAAAATTGTATATAATTCTTGATCCTCAACAAGTGTTATGAGATCTCTAGTAAAACCTGGTTTGGTTTCTTCAGAGGGTGTGCAGGGGGGGCCTGAAAGCAGCACTTTCCTTAACTCACTGACTTGGCAAGAAAGGCAGAGGCTTCATCCCCTAAAAGCTATACCCAGGGGTTTCAAACCACAGCAAGAGGAAAGCAGAGACCCAGGGCACACAAAAAGTTGGGGCATTCTGATGGCATGTGGACGGGATTCTCCTCACCCTTCCCTCAGTGGGTGGTTGTAAGGATTGTGTATACATATTCTGTCAGTAGCGAGGGCCTATAAACACATAAAGGAGGACCACTACTGTAGCCAGGTCCTAGGGACTGGGCACCATCAAATCCCAGGCAATTATGCAGTTAGTTCCACTAACCAGGGTCTGTCATGGCCCAAGGACCCTGTTTTCATCCCAGTGAACCAGGCTGAATAACAAAAGACAAAAGGGCCAAACAATCCAAGGCATAACCCAGACCAATCAGTCAGCCCCTCCTTGCTCCAGAGCAAAATCAGAGACTCAGCCTGAGTCTCAGCTGACCCTTCAGTCCAGAAGTATCTGAGGAGGGAGAAGTAACCAACACCACCTCTCCACACACATCTTCTAATGGATTTTTCTCATCACGTTTGCTATTTGTTTTGCATTTCTCTGTAGACTTACCCATTACTCCCTGCTTTAGATCCTTTCCCCTGTCAGAAGAGAGAGTTTGGGGTTAATGTAACTCTTACATTCTGGGATGTTGTACACATCCCCATTTTAGAAATGAGTTCAGAGTAGTTAAATAATTTCCCAGGGTCACCCATCTAATACGTTGTCAAGCCAGGATTCAAATCCAGTTCTGTTAGCTGCAAAGCCTAGACCCTTCCCATCAACTACACATCCTCCTCTCCCAATCAATGAGAAAAAGTTGCTGAGACAGACTCTGCAATCTGCCTGTATAAAATCTGTCTAGTGTACCTTGTCACCAAAGCACTATGTGGACAACACATAGCTGACCACAGATGTGAAGGTCAAGAATGCTCACACCCTGGCTGGTTGACTCAGTTGGCTGGAGCATCATCCCATAACCCAAAGGTTGTGGGTTCAATTCCCAGTCAGGGCACATACCTAGGTTGTGGATTTGGTCCCCAGCCCAGGCATTTGGGAGGCAACAAATTGATGTTTCTCTCTCGCATCTCTGTTTCTCTCTCTCCCTTCCTCTTTTTCTCAAAAGCAATGAAAATATGTCCTTGGGTGAGGATTAAAAAATAAAACTAAAAAAATTTTAAAAACAGTGCTCATACTCAGGAGCCAGCTGGGCTGGCCCCTCCTGCTGCACCTCTTCCACACAGAGGCACTCCCCTCTGTAAAAGCAGACCATGGCCCTGGAAAGGCGTCAGTCAAGCTCTTGTAGAACACTAGCACTGGGCTGGCATCTAGATGCCTGAGTCCCTGGGCCTGGCAGCCACTGTGCCAACCACAACCCTCAGGAAAAGGAGAGAGTAATTAGAAAGCAGTGCCCCACAGGCAAAACTTAAGTCATGTTTCCAAAATGGTCTCCAAAATGAGAGATCAGCCTGTGCCTGCAGTTGACAGCACTTGGGGCCAACTCTTCACACAACCCCCATTTCCTCTGGGCCCCTGAGGGGACCCTGAGGGGAATTCAGCAGAGGCACCATGGACACACACAGTTGTTTCCATCCAGTACAAATGCTGCCAAGCCATCAACTACATGCTTGCTTGGACATAAGAGGTAGTACTGTTGTGGTCCTGCTCCTAACACAAGCTAGGAAGCAAAGACAGGGCCAGGTATGAACAGATGCTCTAAAACTAAGTGGAGTTTATATAGGGACTGCAAGCCTGGTTCAACATTTGAAAACCAATCAATGTAAGTCACCATATTAGCAGACTAAAGCAGTGGTGGCCAAACTCTGTCCAAATCCAGCCCATTGTGTATTTTGTAAATAAAATTTTATTGAAACATGGCCATGCCCATTTATATACATATCATGCTTTCATGCTATGATGGCAAAGTTGAATACTTTTAACAGAAATGGTATAGCCTGCAAAGTTGAAAATAATTTACTATGGCTCTTTTCAGAAAGAAATTTGCCCACCCTTGCTCTGACTATTGGGAGAGAGCACTATCACCCACAACACTGCAGCAACTCCAACTCCCTCTGCTGTCTGCTCTGCATTCCAGACTGGGAGGCAGATGAGCATTAGGGTACCAGACTATCATGGATGGAAGAGCAGACCACTGCCTTCCACGAGAACAGCGGTCCGAGGTATGATATCTGCTCCTCCCTCCCACTGGTCCCATTCCCCAGGGATCTCTGGAAGAATCTGGCACAAGCTATTACTAGAGCTTTCATAATAAATGCTTGGCAGTTACTGGTTCTATATCTCTATGTTCCCCTTCCCAGTCCAAATGTCCCAGAAAAGGAGGTCTTGAATCCTAAGCTTCTATTTCAGCAAATGAAGCAAAGGAAGAACAACTTAACCAAGCAAGCAGAAGAAAAATAACAAATAAAAATTAAACCAATGAAATTGAAAACAAAAAAGTAACAGAGAAAAATCAATTAAACCAAAAGCTGGTCTTTTGAAAAGATCAATGAAATTGACAAACCCCTAGACTGACAGAGAGCAAAAAAGATGCAAACTATCTATCAGGAATAAAAAAGGAGACATCACTACAATCCCTAAAGGCATTTAAAAGTTAATAAGTAAATATTGTAAACAATATTTGCCAATTAATTCCACATGTTAGATGAAATAGACAAATTACCCCAAAACACAAACTATCAAAAATCAAGAAGAAACAGATAGCCTGAATAACCCCATATTTATTAGAGATTAATTTGTAGTTAAAACCCATCCTACTAAAAAAAAAGTCCATGTTCAATTACTTCACTGGTAAATACTACCAAAGATATAAGGAATAAATAACAATCTTATACAAACTCTTATAGAAAATAGAGGGGAAGGGAATACTTCCCAACTCATTTCATGAGGCGGCCTATATCTTAACACCAAAATAAGACAAAGACATTACAGGAAAAGAGATCAATATTCTTCATGAGCATAAAAACAAAAACCTCAACAAAATGTTAGCAAATTGAACCCAGCAATATATAAAAAGATTAATAATATACCACATCCAATTGGAGTTTATTCCTGGAATGTACAGCTGGTTAAACATTTGAAAATCAGTTAATGTTATTCAGCATATCAATAGGCTAAAGCAGAGGTTGAAAAACTATGCAGATAGTTTTTATAAATAATAGTTACTGGAATACAGCAATATCCATTCGTTTCTGTATTGTCTATGGGTGCTTTCACGCTACAATGGCAGATTTGAGTCCGAGCAGAGACTGTATGAGAGTTGAGTAGAGAGTTGAAGAGCAGCTTATAAGCCATGAAGCCTAAAATATTTACTATCTGGCTGCTATGTTTTAAATATTTGTGTCCCCCCAAAATTCACGTGTTGAAAGCCTAACCCCCAAAGATGATGGTATAAGGAGAGACCTTTGAGAAGTGTTTAAGTCATGAGGATGGAGCCCTCATGAATGAGATTAGTGCCTTATAACAGAGCCTCTGGAGAGATCCCTAACTATGATCTACCATGTGAGGACACAATGAGAAGATGATGGCTATGAACAGGAATAGGGCTCTCACCAAACTGCAAGCATGATAGTGCCTTGATCTTGGACTTCCCAACCTTCAGAACTGGAGCAATAAATTTTGGTTCTTTATAAGCTACCCAGTCTATGGTATTTTATTATAGTGGCCTGAACAAACGAAGAAACTTAATCTTTAAGAAAAAGTTTACTGCCTTGGCCAGGTGGCTCAGTTGGTTGAAGCATCACCCTGTACACCAGTTTCCAGGTTTGATTCCCAATCAGGATACATACCTAGGTTGCAGGTCCAATACTCGGTCATGGCATGTACGGGAGGCAACTGGTCGATGTTTCTCTCTCTCTCCCCCTTTCTCCCTCTCTAAAATCAATAAACATATCCTCAGATGAGGATTTAAAAAAAGTCTGCCAACTCATAGACAGAAGAAAAAATATGATCATATCAATATATCAAGAAAAAAACACTTGAAAAAATCATTATCTGTTCATGATTTTAAAACTCTCATCAAACCAGGGGTGGAAGGAATTTCTCCAGTCTGATAAGGGACAACTACAAAAACCTTACAGCTAGCATTGATCAAAATGGTATGAGACTGAATACTTGCCTCTTAAGATTAAAAATAAAGCAATGATGTCTATTTTCACCACTGCTATTTAACATCATACTAAAGATCCTAACCAGCACAATAAGGCAAGAAACATATACATCAAACAAATTGGATAGAAAGCAAAACTGTCTTTATTCACAGATGACATGATTACTGACACAGAAAATGCCAAAGAAACCACAGAAAGGTTGCTACAACCAGTGAGTTTAGGAAGCTCACAAAATAGGAGAACAATATATAAAAATCAATCATTAAAAGAAGAAAAGCTCAGAGAAATAGTTAAGAGGCAGAGGAGGGCTGAAAATGGGTTCTATATCCCAGACTCGTAAATTTTAAAAATTATATATTTTTGTTTGTTGGTTAACTACCAATAATTACATACTATTTTGTATATTACATACTAAATTATATTAATTTCCAAATTCTGTATTTTGCTTTACTTTATTCTCTGATATAAAATATTTGAAGATCCATTAAATAACAAATAAATTGTATTCACACATACAAGTGATGAACAATTAATTGAGTGACAAACAGAATTTGAATAATGGTACCATTTACAACTGTGCCAAAAATATGAAATACACAGCTGTTTAGTCTAGCAAAATATGTTCAGTATTAATATGCTAAAAACCATAAAACTTAGAAGAGGAAATAAAAGAAGACCTAAGTAAATGGGCAGATACAGCTTATTATATAGTAGAAAACGCAGTATTGTTAAGATGTCAATTCTCCCCAAACGGATCTATAGATTCAATACAATACCAATTAAACTTCCAGGAGAATTTTACAAAGAAATCAGTAAGACAATTCTTAAGTATATATAAAAGGCAAAGATCTAGAATAACCAAAACAATTTTGAAAAGGAAGAACTAATTTGAAGGACTCATGCCAACTGATTTTGAAACTTACAATGAAGTTATAAAAACCAACCCTGACTGGGTAGCTCAGTAGGTTAGAGAGTCATTCCAATGCGCCAAGGTTATGGGTTTGACCCCCAGTCAGGGCACATGATAAAAACCAACCAAAGAATGCATAAATAAAAAATTAATGTTTCTCTCAAATCAATTTAAAAAAGTTATAATAATCAAGATAGTGTGGCATTGCTGAAAGGATAAATACATACTAATGGAACAAAATATCCAGAAATAGGCCCACATATACATGCTCAATTGATTTTCAGTGAGGATACAAAAGCAATTCAATAGAGGAAGGATATGCAAAAAAGAACCTCTATCTATACCTTGTACCACATACAAAAAAACCCTCAAAATGGATCAGATATAAATATAAAACCTAAAACTATAAAACATTGCAAAGAAAGTATTGGACCAAAATTTAATGACCTCATATTAAGTAAATATTTCTTAGATACAAAACCAGAAGAATACATTTTTAAAATTAGATAAACAGCACTTCATTAAAACTGAAAATTTCTCTGCAATAATAAGCATTTTAAGAGCATGAAAAGACAAGAAGAAGAAAATGAGAAAATATTTGCCAATAAAATATTTTGAATATATTGTTGGCAAATATTTTGTCAATCCAAATAAGGACTCAAGTCCAAAATATAAAAATAATTGCATCTCAAATCCCAATCATTAGGATCAATAAAACTGAGACAAAAGACTTAGATACTTCACCAAAGACAACACAAAGATTGCAAATAAGGCAAATAACAAAGATGCTCAGCATCATTAGTCACTATTGAAATGCAAATTAAAATGACAATGACAAAACTATACCTATTAGACTATCTAAAATTTTAAATCTAATAAGTAGTAAAAGCCAACAAGGATATGAAAACTATAATCCTCATGCATTGCTAGTGAGAATGCATAATGGTACAGCTACTTTGGTTTGGTATTTTATTATAATACACTTACCATAATACCCAGCAATCCCACTCCTAGGTATTTACCTAAGTGAAAATATTTGAAAACATATCATTTGAAAATATATGTTCGCATACAAACCTGTACACTAAATATTTATAATCAGTTATTTAGTACCACCCCAAACTGGAAACAACCCAAATATCCTTCAGTTGGTGAATAAGCCCATTGTGCTACTTCCACATAGTGAAACAATATTCAGCAACGAAAGGGAACAACCTACTGATACACCCAATTACATGGATGAATCTCAAGAAAGCCGTACTAAATGAAAGAAGGCTATGTAACACTCCATTTACACAGCATACTGAAGAGGCAGAATCACAGGGTGGCTCCCAGGGTCTTCAGTTGGTGAAGACTTAACTACATAAGCACGCAAGACAATTTCTAGGGATGATGGAACTGGTCTGTATCTTGACTGTGGAGGTGCTTGTATGACTATACATGATCGTCAAAACTGAGAACTACATACTAAAATGAGGAATTTTTTGTATGTCAATTACACCTCAATTTTTTTGAAAAATGTCTTCAAAAAGACTCCATTATAATGCAGCATTGAAAAGAAAACTTACTGTATACCTACAACAATGCCTGCCACTTGACAAGCAATGGAATCAAAAGATAGTAGAAACCGCCAAATTTATCAGAATAAAGCACAAACTCTTCATGCTAGAAAAACTTGGTGTGATTGATTCATGTGCAACAGATTATCATGGGCTACTGAAGAATAGTTTTTTCAAAGCCTTCAGTTTACTTTCAGGAGAAGATATTTAACTTTCAGCAATATTACAATATTTATTTACAGGGGAAAAAAAGAACTCTTAAGTTTAGCCTAAAGGTAATGGTATACTTTAGATAAAATCATGGTATACTTTATCATTCCTCTGAATTATTCTGTCAATCCTAAAGATGCTAAATGTGGCAATCAAAATCATGGGCACATACAAAATTGGCCAAAGAAAACAAAGATAATTAATAGTTCACCCTCACTTATGACAATTAAAAAATACAATAAAATATTAGAAGAGCAAAGCTAACAGGGTATTTTTTAAAACTACATGTCATGACCAAATATTTACCCTAGGAATTCAAGGATGAATCCAAGGAATTAAAAATCATGAACACAGCCTTGACTGGTGTGGCTCACTTGGCTGGATGTTATCCCACGAGGTGAAAGGTCACCGGTTGATACCCAGTCAGGACACATGCCTGGGTTTTGGGCCAGGTCCCCGGCTGTGGGTGTGCAAGAGGCAACTGACTGATGTTTGCTGTTTCTCTCGCACATTGATGTTTCTCTCCTTCTCGTTCTCCCTCCCTCCCCCTCTTTCTCTAAAAATAAATAAATAAAATCTTTTTAAAAAAAACTCATGAATGCAGATTATGAAAAACAGCATTTCATCTTGAAATCATGTGTAACTCTAATAGATGACCACGGTTCAGAAGGATCTTAATATTTTGATTCTGATAATAATGAAGAAAGTAGTACACAATTCTGTGAATAAAATTATAATTTAAATATTTTCTAAAGTTGTGGATATTAAAAGAAGTGCTTTTTTCTTGAGAAACAATAAAGTGATATGAATCTTAAAGTCTATGGTAACTTGGAATCAAAAAAATGCTGAATATCATATCCTATTTTTTTTCTCTCTTCAGCTAGCCTGAGATAGTTTCTGTTAATTTTGAATAATCCTTTCTAGTATGCAAATCAAAGAAATAATTACATAGTGAAAAAGCAACCAAGACTGATTCCCAAACCTGTCTGACATTGGAAACACCAGGGGAACTTTGTAAAAACAGAAATTCCTTGAGTCCACCCAGCTGCTGGGCTGGAGACTAGGAAGGTGTGGCTTATTTATAAATGAGGTTCCCAAAAAGATTTTGTATCACCCAGCTCTGGAACCACTGCTATGAGGAAACAGAGGCATTAGGCATGTCCTTCCTATAAAGTTTTTTTCAATGTGGTTGTAGGTATAAAATTTTAGCATGAAAAGAACTAAATAAAAGATATAAACATTCAATAATAATACATGACTTGTCACATTCAAAAGAATTTTACAGGGACTAATTGCTATAGACATTCAAATAAGGAAGACCTTGAAGTTGAAGGTCTTCCTTGGAAGATGAAGGAAGAACTTGAAGTTGAAGAGATTAGAGACAGCCCCCATTTAGAGAGTGGTACCTGACAGGTATTAAGAACATAATTCATTCCCTGAACAAGTATAGAAGGACTGTCAGTCAAAGAGGCAAGTGAAGAATATTCCAGGAAAGGATAAACTCATAGAACAAGGCTGAGAGACAGGAAAGTGTAAGTTGGGTTCAGGGACAAATTAACAAGTCTCATTGGTTTGGAGGTCAAATTATGGAGGCCCTTGAACATTGGGTTAAAGTTGCCTTGTGAGAAGCTGGGAGCCACTAAAGGTTTCTGAAGATGGAGTGACACTGTTAGACTTTGTTTTAAGATTAACAAAGCACTCAAGTGTAAAATGTGTTCATGGCACAGAGAAACCACAGTTAATAGTCCAAGTGTGAGCCAGTGAAGGTCTGGTCAGGAGCAACAGTGATCTGAAAGTAAAACCAAGGCTTTCTCTGACTGGGATAACCAGACCATCCACAGGAGGAGTGGCTGAGCCCCTGTGGTCATCTACCACCAGCTGGTGCCCTAGGTGGCTGCCCAATCATTACAAGGCCCTAGAACTCCCTGAAAAACTACTGGTTAAAACAGGAAAGGGTAAAATCAGCAGCTATTGCATTAACTGAACCACGCCCACCGTGAGACTCTACTGTGAAGACAGATGCTTTTGGTAGTAACAAGAGGCAAGTTACCAGGTAAGGGCTGTGTTCTTCCAGGTAACTCTGAAACAACCTGGTGCCTCATTAATATACTGATTTCCACAAGGTTGGCAACCAAGTGATTATGAAAATGACCACTAACATGGAAATATCGAATGGGAACTTAACTTAGAGAATGGGGAAAGGAAGGAATAGATCCATTTTAGGCATGATCTATGAACAGGTTTAGTACTTAGCAGGAAAAATACACAAAGTTCAGGAGAAAAATTAGAATGGTTATACATAAGCATAAAGAGGAAACTGGAGAAGTGAGAAAGATGAGTGAACATGCCAGCAGAGGGCAAATCCTTCAGAATCTTTTGTTGAACACTTCCATCCACCTCATAAGCCAGTCCTTTAACCCAGATGTCCAAGCACCTGTGGTGTGTAAGGCACTGAGGTAAGTGTAAGGACACAAAGATGAACCATGGCCTTTGTCCTCAGGAGCTCATAGCCTAGTGGGACACCAAGCCTTACAACTGCATCATAAGAAAAGATAACTGAGCACTTGTTTATCTGCCCACAGCCCCCTCAGGTAAGCAAAGAAGGGGTTCCTCTCTGCAATTACAGACGCACACAGAGACCTGGGCAGCACTGGAGCTGACTCCAAATGGTGGCCTCTTCCTGGTTTTTCACACAGCCTTGGAGAACACTCCATCTAGTCTAGCCCTAGAAAAGGAGAAGGGTACTCCTGCCAGAGTCAGTAGAGATGGCTAGAGCCTTGAAGTGTTCATAAGGGTAAAAATTTCTGTGATGGATGGTGCATTTCAGAGTCAAGGCAGACCAAGAATATACTGTCAGCAACAGGTATTGAGTCTGAATCTTAGGTGGGATGGGGGCTAGGACTTCAGGGTAAGTAGTATTTATGTGGACAGATGGATACAAGGCACCTGGAGGCAAACAGATGGCAGTAATCACAGTCAGGCCAGATAAAGTGACATTCACCTCTGCTCCCCAGAGACCCCCAGACTAAAGAGAAAGAACTTCAAGGACTCTGGACAACCAGGTGGAGCATGTGATGGAACCAATAGCATCCATTCCTCTGGCCTAGGTCAGGCCTTCCCACTCCGATTACCATCCTCCACGAGGGTGGGTGATAAGATCCTGGCTGATTCCAGTTTTGCCCCCAGCCCCTATCATTGGGCCTCTTGGGCCAGGGTTTCCACCTCAGTATAATGGAGGTGTCAGGTGGACGGGTCTCCTGCAGCCCTAACTCGGGCCATTTCAGAACTGGGAAATGAGTTACAATAAATGAAGCATAAGGAAAGAACACAAAGCCCTAGAAACCTAAAACTCTTCCATGGGCCTGGGCTTTGGCTATAGATTTGCTTGTTATAATTTTTGATCCAGTATAAAATTAAAACAAAATTTTTCTAGCAATATCCTGGGCAGCAGAGGAAAAACAAGCCTGGACTAAAAACTACCCCCAAAATAAATCTCAGGACAAGCAGGTCTGCATGGTTGACAGCTCACCACGGTCAAAGGTGCAGCACCAGGTTCCAACAAAGGAGGAGCTGAGAGCTCTGAACACTGGAGCAAAGAGTTCCAGCCTTCCTTTCTCCTGGCCAATGCCTGCCCTCCCTTTTGCTCATGACTACCTCCCACCTCCTCATCTTGGAGGCCTTTCCTGATCCCTCCAGCCCATGAATTTCTTGCCAACCAAAAGTTCCCTAATTGAGTCTGCACCACAGAATTTGTCCCTGTTTTCTAATTACTTCATATCTGTTAGCTGTTTCCCCACAAAAACCCAAAGTCTCTTGAGTTTACTGCTTTTGTTTCATAATCCTCCACAGGGTTAGATGGAGAATAGGTCCATAATTAATGTTTGTTGGCTGATCTATAGGTCATTCCACAGGCACAGAGAATAATACTTGGTATGTAGGGTAATAGCTATTCCTATTCTTATGCCTCTTTATAGTCACATATTCATTTAATTTTTATAACCATCCTCATTATCAGATGAGGAAACTGAAGTCATCCACACAGGTTAAATACAATGTCCATGAACATCCAGCTAGTCAGTGAATGAGTTGGCTCTGCAATCAAGTTTAACACCTAAGATCTCATTCTCCCCTTGTCCTGCTTCCTCCTGCCATGAATCTGAAGGAGAGCTACTCTCACTAGAAATCTCAATCTCTGAAGACAAAAAAGATAAACAGCATTTTCATCTATGAAACTGAGAAATCACTCAGGTTCTACATTAACAAATTAGCATCAGGTCTGTGGGGCCCAGGGTGAGGAGGGGAGAGGAGGAGGGAATCAAGAAGTAGATCTGAAAGAAAAGAAAATCCTCTCCTCATCCCATTTCTTTTGTCTCCAGAGGGCTCTGCACTCAGGATCCAAGAGAAAAGGGGAGAAGAGAAAGGGGGACAGAAGTACCAACAGTGGTGGGATGGGGACAATGGGAAATTCCAGAAGCTGGATCTACACTAAAATTCCCACAGCTTCCTAGTGAGGTGCCTATTGTGAGAATTGACGCTCAGATACCAAGGGACAGTGAACAGGATGGCAATGGAAATAAGGTGGCATGAGCATGTAAAGCCTTACCCCCAACCCACCAGCAGTAAACAGGGGACAATTCTTACTGGCTCTCCTCCCACCCCAGCTCCACTGGGCTGGCTGCCACTGTCCATTCAACATCAGCTGCGGCCCTGGCATACCAGGTGCATACAGCAAGACAGGAGGGATGCATCTGTTGGCCTATAGTGGCAAACACCAAGGTCCACTCACCTTAAGATTATAAGGAAAACTACATTTATTTGCTCAACGTACTGGCTCAAAACAAACAAAAGCATGAAGCCAAAACTTAACAAAGAGACAGAGAATTCATCTGTGGAATGGCATAGGTGGGAGAGATGAGTGGCTCATGCAGCAGAGCCCAGCCCAACACATTAACCTTTCTGTGTTTGTGGGGTAGGAGGGTAGACAAGTGAAGGAATGGGGCAGAAGTCACATGGCATGGAACCTATTCCAGTGGCATCTTCCACATCCTCACTCTGAATTACTAGCTGGATGGTTCCTTGATTGTGAGCCCACCTGCCACCCATGTCCACTTGTGCATTTCCCATGCAAATGGTCCTACCTCAGGTCCTCTGGATGTACCTTCTGTTGGTCAGAGGAAAATGACTCAGTGGTCAAATTGGGAGTGGACAATGTCTTCTGTTGGAAAAGGTTACTTTCTAATGGCTGTTTTCTGAATGTCATTCCATTTCAAAAAGGATAGGACAAGAAACTTGTACGAACGAACAATTTCCAATCAGTGTGTGTTGGTTTGAATTGGAGGAAGGGCATTTTAGACTTTCAAGTGGCTTTGGTGTGTGTTTCCAGAATACCAAGAAATGTTCTTAGAAAGATAGTAAATAAAACTCCACATGTTCATGGGGTCTCCCATGAACCCCAAATCTCAGGCTGGGCTACATTCTCAAATTGCCACTTCCTGACTCTTACCAGGCAAAGAGCCAATAAATCAAATAAATCAACTAGGTCTGTTTCACAGACTCTAGACTCATATTTGTGGGGGGGGGGCAGGGGCGGGAAGCAAGGGGTCATTCTTGTAGCCACTGAATACATAGTGACTCCAGAGCATTCACAATCTATTCCTCTGAGGCTAGAGAAGCCCTCCCCAGCCAGGACCAAGACCCTCCCCTCACCTTTGGCACTGCATGGGCCCTTCTCCCCTCAGCACCACCTGGGGCCAGCTTCCTTTCTGATGAGCCTTCCCAGCAGATTCCCCTGCAACTGCCAACTGGGCCCCTCAGCCTGTACTGAAGTGACTGCATCTGCCTAAGGTCACTTCACCTGACCTACCAATTAGACCAGGATCTTCCCAAGGGCCTGGTCTTCTCTGTACATGTCCCCCAATATCTGGCCCCTGGGGAAACAGTCTCCTGATGCAAAGTCAGTAAACCTCACATGAAGAAAAATGACTCCAAGGCTGCAGCTAGACAGTTACTACACATGAGGAACCAAACACATTAATTCTTTACCACTGCAGGTTGTTCTCCAAGCTCATGCCTAGTGTTGTGTGAGGACCAGCATCTTTTTGTATGCTCAATCAATGAGGAGGCAGACATGCACATCCTGGTGAAAAGGCTCTTACATAAGCCCCAGAGTACCCACTACCTAATCTAGCACCCAGTGTCCAGCCACTCCCCACCCAGGGCCAACTGCCCAGGCTCCTACCCTACATCCTCTGGCTCAAGGCTCTTGGCCCACTGAGGGTGAGAGACAAAGGGCTAACTTCATTCTGGGCACCTGGAGACAACATTCCATGATGGCCTAGGGCACTGTGGAGCCAGTAGCACCATCTACAGTCCCTGTGGTGTGCAAGACAGGGAAAGAGACCAAGACAGGATTACAGAAAAGAAGGAAAGGTCAAGAATTTAAGAGAAAAAAAGAAGAGGGGGGTGGAGAAAGAGAGAAAAACAAAAACTATTTTCCTAGAACCTGAAATGCTTTCTAGGAACACAATAAGGTTACCAGAAGCACCTATACTTCCCCCAGAGACTTGCATTGTGGATAGCTAATGCTTTGAAATGGGGGGGTTCCCCAAATGATCTTCTCAAGCTTCCCACTTGGAAGTAATTTATTGACAGTTGTGCATTTCGACCCAAAGGACTGCATTAAGGCAGGGAAGAACCTACAGCCCCACATGGAAGGGGATGCAGCTCTACAGCAGGTTCTCTAAGGCTGGGGAGAACAGGGCATTGCACACACCCGGCTCTTTGAACTTGGGGAGAGGAGTGATGGTGAAAAACAGTGGCCTGGCACTATGCCCACTGCCCAGCTTCCACCCAGCTCTCCCCTCATCCATCCAGGTTTAGAATGGCAATAGCTACTTTTACCCCCTCTAGGCCCAAAGGGGTAGGGTCTTTCTCCTTTAGGTTATGATGTACAGGATGTACAGGGTAGCGGCACTACAACAACAACAACAATAACAACAAAATCCTGGAAAACCTCTCCCCACCAGCCCATCTTTGCGACTACCATACCACTCCTAAATTCAGTCTTTTGGCTCTTGAAGGATGATAGTGGCACAAGTTCCAGGGAGTTCTACCTCGACCACTGACAGTTAACATCTGGGACCTAGTTTATTCAAAACTTTCCAACTTCAATCCTCTGCAAACAAGAGTCCTTCAACCATGGAACCCCAGTTGCAGCAAAGGAGTCAGAGTGGGCTAGGGGTTTAAGTGAGGAGCAGTGAGTGGCAACGCCCGATGTCCCGGTTTTCCCTGGGACCCAGCAGCTGCCTTCACTGCCCTACCTTCTCGGTCTCACATTTGGGCCTGGAGGACCTTAACATTTCACCCTGGCCCCGCGGCTGCCGTCATGGAGTCCTCCTGCCAGGGGCTGGGGAACTGGAAGAAGAGCCACCTCTCTTTCTTGGGGGCTAGCAGCCATTCGAACCCGTCAAATCAAACGCAAGTCCTTCGGATGACGCTAATATAGACAACAGCATCACTGTCCCGACGCGCCTCACCTCCCTAAAGAAAACCTAGGCTGCCTGGAGTCCTGGGGTTGTCCCTTTATGGGCCCTCTTCCCCAATTCCTCGCCATGCAGGAACCTCTCTCCAACAGGGGAGTCACTGGCAGGCTTCCGAGGCAGAGTCTCTACCCCGACCCCCACCCTTGGGAAGTGACTCCCAAGGGCCGCGCCTGGACAAAAGCGTGGAGCGGGCTCACTCACCCGCGAGGTGAAGGCGGCTCAGGAGCCGAGGTTCAGCGCTTGCTCCGCTGCCAGCTGTCGACCAGGTGGTGCTGGGAACCGACGGACACTCGGCCTAGGCAGGACCCAGCAAAACGGGGATGCGTAGCCCGGCGAGAGAGTGAGCAAGTGGGAGAATCCGGAGCGAATGCGCGCGAGTGGGAGACCAACTGAGAGCGCGAGCAACTGAGAGCGCAAAGCTCCAAGTCCAGACTGGAATTGCGGACTCAGGCTCACACGCTCTGATTTGCATTTCATTTGCATACCGCTCAGGGAATGGACCTGCGGTCCTTCCCGTCACGCCCACTGCACTCCTCCTGGGAGTGCCCAGCACAGAATCTAGAGCAAAACCCCTCACTTAAAGGGGATCCACCTCCCCCTTCCCCCGCATCACCACAATTCCTCGAACACCGGCTTAGTGGCGGTGAAAGGGTTTTCTCATTTTCTTTTTTTTCATTTTCCTTGGATGGCCACTGGATACAGGACAAACGAAGACCACACACTGGAAAAACTCTGCGAACTTTTAAATTAATTTACCTTTTCTTTGATGTAGCTCTATCAAACAACATGAATAATCTTGTAGCTCCTCCAAGAGGGGTTTTTGTTTTTTGACAAAGTATCATGAAAAGCATAACTCTTCTCTTTCAAGATTAGAAACAAGTTAACGTGCAATTTTGTTCAGTAAATGAAGAAATACGAAACTGTATAGGCAGGACAACATTCTCTTAAAATGACAGTTCTGGAATTGGGCACACTACCCCTTACTTTCTACCTGCAAAACTTTGGGCTAGTTACTTATGATCTCTATTACTCATCCTTATCTCTAAAATGGGAAAATCTAAGTGTCTTACAAGAATGTGACATATGGCAGTGTGTAGCATATGGTTACTATTAACGGTTACTTCTATGATATAGTCTACCTGGCTGAGAGGCAACCAGATAAATGTGAGGCAAGAAGCAGAGAGGAAGAAGGGCCAAAGAAGCTTTAGAAGCAAATAGATAGTGTCCTAAGATTGGAGCCAGTATCTCCAAGGTTCAGACCAGGGTTTTCCACTCTGCTTGTCAAGCTTACCAGACCCAGCTCTGAGAAAGCATTATTATATTTTCTTTCTCCCCAGAAGATCCAACCTTGGATGCATTTTGAAATCTCATCTTGAGAATGTTCTGGAGAAATATAAAACGTTCAACTCAGCCACTTCAAAGGAAGACAAAGGAAGGAAGGGAGGGAGGAAGGAAGGAAGGAAACAAGCAAGCAAGCAAGGAAGGAAAGATTAAACTATAAAGTAGGAGTGTACAACCCCTAGGCTGCATGCAGCCCAGGATGGCTATGAAGGTGACCCAACACAAAATTGTAAATTTACTTAAAATATTAGATTTTTTTTATGATTATGTGTTGCAATGTATTTAAATGTGTGGCCCAGAGACACCAAAAGGTTGGACACCCATGCAAAGGAAGCAAAATCTGTTCTGTGGTGGGAAAAGCCCCAGAGTGGGAAACCTGGGTGTTAGACTTGGTTCTGACACTGGCTTTGTGGAGCTTGCATGAGTCACTCTCTGGATCTCAGTTTTCTAATCTGTAAAATGAGGAAACTCCAGCAGATTTTTTTTTTCAGTCATCTTTAGCTCTGAAACTATATCCTCCGGTTCCTCTGACATCTCCCCCTGTGTCCTGTTAAGAACCTCTCACTGGTTTAGAATGTATCTACAAAGCCCTTTTAAAGTTCTCCTACTTCTCCTTCTCCTCTTCTTCCTCCTCCTTCTCCTTCTTCTTTTGGCTTGCCTAATATTTAGTTCACACCTGTTATGAAACATTTCATAGATTTCCTGATCTCTTCACTTGGACTCTGATTCCTTCTTTTCTTTTCTTTTTAAAACTGTTTATTCCAAGTAAAGGAGTACTTGTCATGCTTTTTATTATAAAATAAAACACAGGTACTGAAAAATCCACAAACAAATATATAGACTGGCAATCTATTATGAGGCAAACATTCTTTCAGTCATCACCCAGTCAACAACTAGAATTCTGCCAGCCAGCCCAGAAGTCTTCCTATGTGCCCTATTCCGATCACAGCCCCTATCACCCTCCTCCCAAAAGGAACCATTAGCTTGTCTTTTGTATAATCACTATTGCTAGTTTCTTTCCAGTTTATCTCCCTTATGTATCTTACCCATTTTCTAAAAACTTGATGCACTTTTTAAGTATTCTATTGCAATTATCTGTTAAAGAACTTGGGCCTTTTGAGCTGGGGAGTTTCCTACACTCTGGGCATTGCATTTTCTTGGAGCAGTTCAACATATTCCTCTGTCCTCTGCATTTCCTGCAAATTTGCAGCTAATCCAGAGGCTTCCTCAGACTGAAGTTGGATCACTTTTGCAAGACCAGAGCTCTGTGGTGTGCTCTGTCCTCTTGATGTCTGCTATTACTGTGCATTTTTGAGGTTAGCAGCTGTTGATGCTTAGTTCCTAGGTCCACGAATTCACTGAAGTTGCAAAATGATGATATTTTAATTCTATTATTTTGCCTTTATGTATTAGCTTTATAAGTTTACAAGGAGATATTTCTCAAATCTAGTATTTAGTTACCATGAATAAATTTATTAGGGAAGTCTGGATAAATACTTGCTTTATTCTTTTAATTTACTCAGTTTTCAAGATAATAAATTGGTTCTCTGTCATTCTCAGAAGTTACTTATTCAGATTCTCAGTGTTATTATAAATTCGTGGATTTAAATATATTTGATGGGTTTAATCTACTATTGTACAATTCTAATCTTCAGTAAAGCTCAAATTGTCCCATCTTTGGCCAATCTGTAGCTTCCTTTGCTACCTAATATGACAAAATGTCCCAGCCTCATCCTGTACCTTTGCTGCTTCAGACCTGGAATCTGCCATTTCCCCAAGAGGCTCTAGTTTCTTTTGTTGAGATTTCAAGATGATGACATGGGCAGTAGGGGGTTTCATTGCTATGAGACTGGTAACTGTTTGTAGCCCTTTTCAATAGATGGAGATAGAATATTTCATGAGTTTATATCAATATTTCTAATTCAATTTCAGAACTACAGGTTTTTAATTAACTTCTTCTATATACCATCAAGATCCCTGAAGAAATTCCACAAGGAAAATTCTGATTCTCAAGGATATAGGGGATGATGAAATTAGAATATCCCAATTTGCTTATTTGCTTTATTTCACATTAAACTTACAATAATCTCAAAATAACAATATTAATACTACCACCAATTACGAATCTTGAAAATAGTTTTGCATACATTTTTTAATTTTATTATAGTTGTACTGTACTAGTTGTCAGCTTTTATAGCCATTGCATACTACAATTTTCCTCATTTATCCCTCATTTAATCTTAAGTCTATAGGTAAATATACATTTAATGCTCACCATTAGTGCCTTATGTCTTTAATCTAGTCATTTTGGTTGTCTGAGTACAACTCCATCCTTACTGATTTTCTGTATGCTGATATGTCCATTTCTGAGAGGAGTAATAAAGTCTCCAAGTTTTGTACTGGATTCATCTATTTCCCCTTGCAGTTCTATCAGTTAATGCCTCATGTATTTTGTTGCTTTGTTGTTAGGTACATACATGTTAAGGATTGTTATTATCTTCTTGGAGAATTGACCCCTTTATCATTATGTAATGCCCCTCATTATACCTAATAACTTCCTTTGTTCTGAAGTCTAGTCTGTCTGAAATTAATATAACTACATTTTTTAAACTTAGCATTAGCATAGTATATCTCTCTCCAACCATTTACTTTGAATATGTGTCTTTATACTTAAAGTGGGTTTCTTGTAGACAACATATATTTGGGTCTTTTTTAAATCTACTTTGACAATCTCTGTCTTTTAATTTGATGCATTTAGACTACTGATGTCCAAAGTGATTGTTGATATAGTTGGATTAATGGCTATCATACAATATTTGTTACTGTTTTCTATTTATTGCCCTAGTTCTTTTCTGTGATATTCACTGTAAGAATCAAGTTGAACTACTGAAGGTAAAACTCACAAAAATGTGGGACCATCTCTCTCCATGTCTGGATCCCCTACATTTTTTAACTGTCAGACTTGTCCACACTGAGCTTCCATCAGTTTGTCAATTACAGTTTAGGTTCTTACCACCCAGGCACTGACTGGTTCCTTGGAGGTTTTTGCTTGTGGTTTTCTGCTCTGGTAAATTATGATTCTCTGTATTTATTTGTCTGTTTATCCAATGTTGAAAGCAGCAGTTTGCTCTGTGAGCTCACTTCTCTAATAGATCCAAAAAGGGTTTTGATTTTTGTCTGGTCAGCTTTTTATTTATTAGGATGGAGATTTCCAAACTTCTTACCAGCCAGACCAAAAAGTGGAAATGTTTCATCAATAGGTTAAATTTTCTTTTTTTCCTTTTTCTTTCTTTCTTTTTTTTTTTTTAATAGCCATTTAGCAAATGTGAAGTATATCCCACTGTGGTTTTGATTTGCATGTCCCTGATGACTAAAGATGTTGAGCATCTTTTCACATGCTTATTGACCATTTGTACATCTTCTTTGGAGAAATGTATTTGCATTTTTTAATTGGATTATTGGGGGGTTTTGTTATTGAGTTGTGGGAGTTCTTTATATATTCTGAATATTAATCCTTTGTCAGATATATGATTTGCAAATATTTTCTCCCATTGCATGGATTGTTTTTTCACTCCATTGATTGTGTCTTTTTCTGCACACAACTTTAAAATTTTGATGAGATTCAATTTATCTATTCTTCTTTTGTTGCCTGTGCTATCACTGTCATACTTAAACTACTGCCAAATTCAAAGCCATGAAGATTCTTTTCTATGTATTCTTCTAAGGGTATTTATAGATTTAGCTCTTATTTTTAGGTCTTTAGTCCATTGTGAGTAAATTTTTGTATATGGTGTAAGGTAAGAGTCTAACTTCATTCTTTTGCATGTGGATATCCACCTTCCCAGCACCATTTGTTGAAAAGACTCTTTTCCCCATTGAATGGTCTTGGAACCTTTGTCAAAAATTGATTGACAACATGTGCAAGGGTTAATTTCTATACTTTCTATTCTATTCATTTGGTATTAATGTCTGCCTTTATGCCAGTATCATGAAGATTTCATTACTATAGGTTTGTATTAAGTTTTAAAATCATGAAGTGTGAGACCTCCAACTTTGTTCTTTCTCTCTTTTTTTTTTGAGGTTTTGGCTACTTGGAGAAGGGGCTCCTTGAAATTTCATATCAATCTTAGGATTTTTTTTATATTTTTGCAAAATTGGCATTGGGATTTTGATAGGGATTGTAGAAAACCGGTAGACTGATTGTGCTGGTATTGTCATCTTAATTAATATTGTCTTCCAGAACTTCTGGCCAAGATGGAGGCATAGGTGGATACACTGTGCCTCCTCCCACAACCAAAATTAAGGACAACAAAGATTTAGAAATAAGAAAACAACCAGAACTCATAGAAAATTGAACTGTACAGAAGTCCAACAACCATTCATCCAAACTGGTAAGAGGGGCAGAGTAACGGCAGGAAAAAGAGGAGGGTGGCAGACCCAGACGTGCAGGTGGCAGCTGGAAGACCCCAGGCACACAAGCGGCAGCAAGCAGACTCCAGGCATGGGATGGCACCTGTGCAGACCCAGTGAGGCCACACAAGGCAGATGGCTGACCAGGTGGTCTCACATTCACATGCAGATAATCCAGGTGAAGGGGAAGCAGCAGAAGGGACTGGAATCTCAGAGAGAGCGGAGCAAGCACCATTGTTCCCTGTTGGACCCCGCCCCCACATACAGCATCACTGCTGTAACTGGGCTGCCCCACCCTGGGAACACTTAAGCCTCTGCCCCTCACTACGTAAGAGCTGCAACCAGACCAAAAAAAAAAGCCTCAAATGAGAGAACAAATCAAAGCCCCAGAGCCAATTGATCTAAGCGACGAAGAGATAGCCAACTATCAGATGCACAGTTCAAAGCACTGGTTATCAGGATGCTCACAGAATTGATTGATTTTGCTCACAAATTGAAAAAATGAAGGCTATGATAAGTGAAATGAAGGAAAATGCACAGAGAACCAATAGTGATGGGAGGAAAACTGGGACTCAAATCAATGGAGTGGACCAGAAGGAATAAACAAACAACCAAACAGAAAAGAAGAAAGAAACAAGAATTCAAAAAAATGAGGAGAGGCTTAGGAACCTCCAGGACATCTTTAAACATCCCAACATCCAAATTATAGGGGTACTGGAAGAGGAAGAGGAAGAAAAACAAGTGGAAAACTTACTTGAACAAATAACAAAGGAGAACTTCCCCAATCTGGCAAAGAAAATAGACTTCCAGGAAGTCCAGGAAGCTCGGAGAGGCCCAAAGAAGGTGGACCCAAGGAGGAACACACCAAGGCACATCACAATTACATTAGCCAAGATTAAAATGAAGGGGAGAATTCTAGAAGCAGCAAGGGATAAGGGGACAGTCACCTACAAAGGAGTTCCCATCAGACTGTCAGCTGATTTCTCAAAAGAGACCTTACAGGCAAGAAGGGGCTGGAAAGAGGTATTCCAAGTCATGAAAGTCAAGGACCTACATCCAAGATTGCTCTATCCAGCGAAGCTCTCATTTAGAATCGAAGGGAAGATAAAGCAGTTCTCAGATAAGGTCAAGTTAAAGGAGTTCATCATCACCAAGCCCTTATTATACGAAATGTTAAAGGGACTTATCTAAGAAAAAGAAGATAAAAAATAGGACAGTAAAAAGACAGCAAACTCACAGATATTAACAACCACACCTAACACAAGGACTTCCAGCTAAGATGGAGGCATAGGTAGACACACTGTGCCTCCTCTCACAACCAAAATTAAGGACAACAAAGATTTAGAAACAAGAAAACAACCAGAACTCATAGAAAATTGAACTGTATGGAAGTCCAACAACCATTCATCCAGACTGGTAAGAGGGGCGGAGTCGTGGCAGGAAAAAGTGGAGGTGCCTGCTGCCTGCAGGACCGGGTACGCAGGCAGCAGTGGCTGGCAGACTCCAGGTGCACAGGCGGCGGCTAGTGGACCTGGGCATGGAGTGGCAACTGTGCAGACCCAGTGAGGCTGTGCAAGATGGCTGGCTGACCAGGTGGTCACACATTTGTGTGCAGATAATCCAGGAGAAGGGGAAGCAGTGGAAGGGACTGGAATCCAAGAGAGAGCAGAGCAAGCGCCATTGTTTCCTCTTGGACCCCGCCCCCACATACTGCATCACTACCCAGCAACTGGGCTGCCCCACCCTGGGGAACACCTAAGGCTCCACCCTTCACTACATAACAGCCGTGACTAGACCAAAAAAATAAAAATAAAACCAGAAACAAAAATGGCTCAAACCAGAGAACAAATCAAAGCTCCAGGGCCAATTCATCTAAGCAACGAAGAGATAGCCAACTATCAGATGCACAGTTCAAAGCCCTGGTTATCAGGATGATCACAGAATTGGTTGATTTTGCTCACAAATTAGATGAAAAAATGGAGGCTACAATAAGTGAAATGAAGAAAAATGCACAGGGAATCAATAGTGATGGGAGGAAAACTGGGATTCAAATCAATGGAGTGGACCAGAAGGAATAAACAAACAACCAAACAGAAAAGAAGAAAGAAACAAGAATTCAAAAAAATGAGGAGAGGCTTAGGAACCTCCAGGATATCTTTAAACATCCCAACATCCAAATTATAGGGGTACTGGAAGGGGAAGAGGAAGAACAACAAGTGGAAAACTTATTTGAACAAATAATAAAGGAGAACTCCCCCAATCTGGCAAAGGAAATAGACTTCCAGGAAGTCCAGGAAGCTCGGAGAGGCCCAAAGAAGGTGGACCCAAGGAGGAACACACCAAGGCACATCATCATTACATTAGCCAAAATTAAAATGAAGGAGAGAATTCGAGAAGGAGCAAGGAATAAGGGCACAGTCACCTACAAAGGAGTTCCCATCAGACTGTCAGCTGATTTCTCAAAAGAGACCATACAGGCAAGAAGGGGCTGGAAAGAAGTATTCCAAGTCATGAAAGTCAAGGACCTACCTCCAAGATTGCTCTAGCCAGCGAAGCTGTCATTTAGAATGGAAGGGAAGATAAAGCAGTTCTCAGATAAGGTCAAGTTAAAGGAGTTCATTATCACCAAGCCCTTACTATATGAAATGTTAAAGGGATTTATCTAAGAAAAAGAAAATAAAAAATAGAACAGTAAAAAGACAGCAAACTCACAGATATTAACAACCATACCTAAAACAAAAGCAAACTAAGCAAAGAAGAACAGGAACAGAAACACAGAAATGGAGATCACATGGAGGGTTAGCAACAGGGGATTGAGAGGAGGAGAGAGGGGGAAAAGGTACAGAGAATAAGTAGCACAGACAGTGGGTAGAAAATAGACAGAGGGAGGGCAAGAATAGTGTGGGAAATGTAGAAGCTAAAGAACATATGACACATGAACATGAAGTAAAGTGGGGAATGTGGGTGGGAGGGGGTGTGCAGGGTGGAGGGGAATGATGGGGAGAAATTGGACAACTGTAATAGCATAATAAATTATATATATATAAATATATATATATATATATATAGAGAGAGAGAGAGAGAGAGAACATAATCACCCATATGTTCATTGCAGCATTATTTACAATCACCAAGATATGGAAGCAGCCCAAGGGTCCAATCAGTAGATGAGTGGATAGAACTATCATACAGTTACACAATAGAATACTACTTGGCCATAAAAAATAAGAAAGTTTTACCCTTTGGGATAGTATCTATGGACCTAGAGAAAGGTGTGCTAAATGAAATCAGTCAGTCCGAGAAAGACAAATACCATGTGATTTCACTCATATGTGGAATGAACTAACTGAATTAACAAGGAAAATGGGGACTGGTTTATAGGTGAAGAGCAGGATGACCAACTATGGGTGGGGCAGGGGAGGTGAGGGATCACAGGGATAGAGGAAAAAGGACTCATGGACGTGGACATCAGTGTGGTGACTGCTGGTGGGAGGGGGTTAAGGGAACTAAATGGTAATGGGAAAAGTGCAATAGATAATAAATTTAGTAAAAGAAGTATGTTTACTGTGAGGCTGTTCATAGGGGACTCCAAACTGGAAATGAAGTGAAAGCTCATAGCAGATTTGGTAGATTGGCCCACTCTTCCTCTAGTGAACCTTTTTTTTTTTTTTTTTTTTTTTGCATGTATCTTTCTATTTGGCAGAGGCTGGACAGCTAGAAGTATATTTCTGAGATATATAGGGTCTGAAGCTAAGGGTCTGGATTGCAATTTACATTCACCAGTCAGAGGTAGTAATGCAGATCTGAAAGACACAGTTTGAGTCTGGAGTCAAAAGTTCTGGTGGTAGCTTCCTGATTTTCAAGTTGCAGCTAAGATGGAGTAATTCTGGAACCAGCAGCTAGGACAGCAACTTTCTGACTGTGATGGATGTAGCAAGTCGCTTGCTGGGCAGGTTCTGTGGTACTGTTGTGGGAGTCATTCCTGGAGACCCAGCCTAAAGCCTATGACTTGAGTCCCTCTAATAATTTCGTAAGTCTCAAATTCCCTACATTAAATCCCTTTCTACTTAAAATAACTTGTTTCCTTTATATGCGACTGAACCAAATTTTTTAATAAATCGGGGCATTATATCTTCCTATCATGGAACAGTAAGCATCCATGGAAAAGAATGAATTAGATCCATACTAAATGATTTTCTAGATGTCATCTAAAAGGATTTTCATAGGAACTTCTAAGTCTGAGAAAATCAAGACAGAAAAGTATAATATGACACATTTTCATAAAACAATGATCAACTCCCTGAAATTTATTGAAGATCACACACTGGATTATGGATATGGCTAGGGAATAAGAAAGGGGATAATATGAGAAAAGGAGGTGGAAAGGAAAACTGTTGGTGAAAAAATATACGTAAACTCATGTGTGTATGAATATTGTAAGTATAAAGAATGCTTGAAAGGATAATCAACATAATCTCAGGATGGTGGATTTCAGGTAGAATTTACTTTCTTCTTTATACATTTATATGATGATCAAATTTTTACAATGAGCATTTGTTTTTTCTATGATCAGAAAAAATAAGGGCATTTTATTGCAAAAAAAAAAAAGAAAAGAAAAAAATTGTGATTTACAATAGTAGCAACAGCTAAAGTTCCTAGGAATAAACATCACAAAAATTTGACAAGATCCTTATGGAGCATTATACAATATTAAAGGATTAGAGGTCTCAATATAATAAGATGGTAATTCATCAAATTAACCTATATATTCAAAGCAATTCCAATAAAATCTCAAGAGGATTTTCACAGAACTTGACAAACTAATCCTTTAATGTACACAGAAAAGTAAATGGTTCAGAATAGCTAAGACAATTTAGAAGATGAATAAAAAGAAAGGATCATCCTATCAGACATCAAGGCATATACATTTGCAATAATTAAAAGTGTAGCATTGCACTGAGGTAGAAAACAGATGTGGAAAACCAACTAGAGATTGTAGACATAGACCTACAGATATTGCTGAACTTGGCGAGTGAGAGGTGACCATTATACATTAGTGGGGAGGACAGGATGGCAAACAAACATGGGTTTCTGTCCTCCTTTCAGAACCAATTCTAGAAATGCTGCAGAAGTGACAATCAGGTTAACAGATAACAAAGTATAATATAAAAACACTGAGAGGTTTTTAGGAAGACAGGAAGTGGTTGCATTCCACTATGAACATGGGAAATGGCAGCCTAGATCACAAGATGGCCAGGCAGTTGAAGGGTTGTGAAAGAACAATCTCATTGTATTTTCTTCACTCCTCACATTGCTCTGGGCAAGTCACTGCTTACTTTATCATCTCTGTGGGGCAGAAGAAAAGAAACTCTGGCACAGTGCCACTGGATGTATAAATAACATGCTGACAGCACAAGAATCTGGCTGGTGGGGAGCAGCCAACAGGTGAAGATCAAGATCTTGACCTCTGAGCAGTCCGAATTCCTGTCCCAATCCTAAGGGAAGAAATTATTGGAAAATAGCAGAGCTTAGGGAAAAGATACAGGAAAAGTCAACTCATATATATCAATAAATAGGGAGTGATAAAGTCTAAACTGATATAACAGAAGTCATCAGTCTAAGGAAATTTTTCTATCACTATGACTTCCAGCCCACAACATCATGCACATTCTATAAACTCATCATAAGGAGTCTAAGTGATAGTCTGGATTTCAGTTACCATTCTCAGGTATACATCATATATCACCTGTCTAGGTAACTAATATTCTCAAGAAAATATGAATGTACAGGGGGAATGAATAATACAAACAAGGTGCTCATGCTAAAGGAAACAAAATCAATGGACCAAAGAAGAATTTAAAATACATATAATAAATATGTTTAACAAGATGAGAGAGTACTAAACATATGAAGCAGGCAATTATAAAGAATAAACTGTGAATAATATAACAGTTGAAATTAAGAATCAATAAATAAGTTTATTAGTGAAATAAAAGATCAGATCAGAAAGCTTTCCCCAGAAAAGTTAAGAATAGACACAGAGATTGTAAAAATAAGAGAAAAGGTAAGAGACATGAAGGTTTAAAAATAGAAGCATAATGGGAATCACAGAAGGAAAGAGAGAATAAATTGCAAGGAAATATTTGAAGGAATATTGAATGAAAATTTTCCAGAATTAGAAAAAAGATGTAAGATCACTGATTTAAAGAGCTAATGGAGCAATAACGTCAGACATTTAAAAAACCACAATACTCCTATAGTCATTAGAAGGAAATTTAAGATCATCAAAGCCTGAGAAAATTCTAAAGGTTTTGGGGAGAAAAATTATATATTACCTTCAAAGCTACAAGGATCTGCACCATGACAGGCTTCTAAATAGCAATACTGGGAGTGAGAAGAGGAAGGTCTAATGTGAAAAGTGCTGAAGGAAAACAAGTGTGAACCTAGAATTTTATGCTGCAACTTCATGTTTTAACTACTGATTTTCTGTTATTTTTCAATTTTTGCCTTCACTTCTGAAATACTTTAGTTTTTTCCTTCCATTTCTTTCCTTAGCTCTGCCAGTTCCTGGTTCACCTCCTCCTGTTGTCTCATCTTGTACCTGAGCTCTTGCTTCTTTGCTCAATGCACTTGATTTGAAGAAATAGCTGTTTTATTCAGTTTTAAAAATTCATGACCAAATATTTAGTCACAACTTTTATCTATTTCATGGCAACATTTTTCTGATAAGTATTTTTAATTTACAGTTTTATTATTCTATTTTTTTCTTTCCCCCCCCGAAAATATTTTAATATAGATCCTCTGATGGTACTTCCAGATGATTCATCTTTTTGAAGAAGATAAGGAAGCCTTTTCTGAATCAGCTATTTGCAGAATTCTTTTATGTAAGAAGGGCTGGAATTTTCCTTAAAATTCAGAATTTTATGCATTAATTTGTTTAGTGTTTACATCTCTACATGGCAATAGGCATCCATATCCCCCAATGTACAGGCTATGGATCATCTTCCCAAGGTCATAAACTAAGGATTTAAAACTTTTCTATCCAGGTGAGCTGTTCATCACTGAGAACAGTACTCTACTAGCTCTTTCTGCTTGCTGTCTGCAGCCACAGCGTCCCCTTTCTGTTTCCTCTCATAAGCACCCTGCTTGATAACTACTGCTTTTGGCAATCCTTCCAGCTAATTTGTGGCTTGGTTTTAGAGCTCCCTCCTGGTTTCCCTCATAAATAGAGTTTGGAGTCCTCTTGCTGGTTTTGATTTCTACAAAGGAAGGGGAAAAGGGCAACTTTATATGACCATCTTCACGTTGAAATGCAATGAAAATTATCATTTCAATGCGAGGGTAAAATAAAAATATTCCAGTCTTTGGAGAGTCATATGCAAAAATGCCCTTTGAAAGTGACATCAAATAAATATGGAGAACACTTAAAATAAGAATATTAAAGGCAAAGAAAGAATAGCAATCCAAAGCTAAAATTCTATATGATACCAAGATGGTGTAAGTGTACATCCGAGCCATGTGCCTAGTTCCTGTGGCATTGTGAGCCTTCTTGGAAAATATAGCATTTTGAGATGGAGAGGGTCTTTGAGATTGTGCCTCTTCGTTTGGCAGGTCCTGGGATCAAGGATCCTCACAGGCACACTCTGACTCATTTGCCTTTAAATGCTCAGTGTGCAGCACACAGTAGAGAGCTAAAAAGTTATAAATGAATGAAGGTCACATAGAACATGAAGACAGAGTCACTAGTCACAACTCCCAATCCA
The DNA here is from genome assembly GCA_004027475.1 of Anoura caudifer. Taxonomy (NCBI): domain Eukaryota; kingdom Metazoa; phylum Chordata; class Mammalia; order Chiroptera; family Phyllostomidae; genus Anoura; species Anoura caudifer. The sequence goes on along the minus strand of PVKU01011003.1, from coordinate 9,800 downwards.
GGGTTCTTGCTCTTCTAACACATCATTATTAAAATGAACTTGCCCATAGACTAAATTATTGTTGCCTTTTTAAATGTCTCATATTCATCAATGATTTTTCATGACTTTTTCTCACACTTTGGCCAAAGGTACAAAACTACAATTTAAATTCTCATACTCTTTCTGGGTAAGTAAGAGGTTGAAAGAAGTTGCTTTACGTGTTAACCATCCATTATTCCAGCAGTACGACCAGATTATTAGACTGGTTGGGATGGGGGATGGAAGAGGTGATCATAGTGGTCTGAAAAAAAATGATCAGATCCAAGATGGTAAAGGAGTAAGTGGAAGATACACTAACCTCCTCCCAGCACCTCTCTGGAATTACAACAAAATTGTGGAGAAATCATCTGGAATAAACAACTGAACAATTGTGGGAGAGAAACCTTATAACCACAGACAGACAGAAGAAACAGCTTCAACACAACATAACTGGTAGGGAGTGTGAAGGAGTCATGAGAGGGCTGGCTGGGCTCTCACAGGCAGCAGCTGAAGTGCTAGAGGGATATTTCAGTGGCCAGGGGAATTCCCCTGGGAAGTGTGGGCTAAACCTCAAGCTGGGGTCCCCAGTGTACAGCACAAGAGCTTGAAAAGTACACAAATAACATCCAGCTGTGAAAAGCAGCAGAGTTTCTCTCTGGCAAAGACAAATGACTGGAGACACAGAGAGGGCCAACACATAAATTTTTGATATGCAGCCACTTACCTTGGGCTCTGGCAAAGTCGGGGACAGAATGGACTAGAGACACTTGAAGAGAGACTGGGGACAGTGGCTTTGGGGAGAGAGCTGAGAGAGCAGCCACCAGAATCCTGGTGCTGAGTCATCCCCCGTACTGCAGGAGCCATCTTGCTCAAGCAGACCACACCCCTCAGAGTGGCATCAGTTTAAGGGAAGCAACACCCCTGCCCCCAGAATGACTCTGCCCCACCCTGTGGAGCTTACTCCTGACTGCTGAGTGTAGAGTGACTAGATTAACAACTGAAGGAGGCTGCCACAGACTGTAGATCCTGGGAAGTCTTGAACAGGCTGCCTAAGGCCAGACTGGGACACCTTCGTATCACCAGAGGCAGATCCAAAAAGAAAAATCGGTGGTACATACTAGATGCTACCAAGACAAAATCCACCGTAGTCTTCTCCATGATTTGCAATATTCTTTCCTAAAGTATTTTTTGTTTATTTGTTTGGCTTTCAACTTTTCTGGGCCTTATATTTAAAGTATATTACTTGTTTGTTTCTTTTTAATACAATCTGACAATCCAGGTTCTGCTGTGTTTTCTCTAGAAGACAGAAAGAGTTTTTTTTTCACATTTTTTTATTGTTGTTCAAGTACAGTTTTTTAACAATCATTTCTTGTCCTTCAAATTTGTGCATACATATTAAGTCACTAGATTTTATATTATACTTTATTTCAATGATCATATTTTGCCCCTCCCTTCACTTACCCTATTTTACCTTCTTCTTTCCTCTTATTATTTTCATTAATTTTTTTCTCCCTTGGTACAACTTGTTTCCATTCCACACTCTTATTATTTCTCCCCTGTCCAGCCACTCAAAACTAATTTTCTTGTCAATGGTCACCTCACATTCCTTTTTCTGCTCTTAAAATACCCCCACTCTCTCACCCTTTATCAATCTTTGCTTGCTAGTTGTGTATAGGGTTGTTATTGTTGCAATTTTTTAATTTTATCTCTGGATCTTCACTATCTTTGTACTTCAAATCTCAAATTTTACAGATCCTCTCTCCTACTCCATTCTGCCTTCATCCTGGCCATTTTTTCCCTCAAATTTTAACTTTCCCTGTCTTAGCCTGTTTTTTTTTTTTATCCTGCTTTTTCTTATCTCAAATTTTAATTTTTCCATGCCTTAGCCTGGTTTTTGTTCATTACTCTTAGTATTCCCTCTCCTTCTATCATCTCAAAATCAATTCCCATTCCTCTAGACATCTCCTAAGCTTTCCTTTGTATCTTTTTTCCCTTTTAATTCCCATCCCACTTATATTAATCTTAGCTCATTCATTGTTAATAGTGCTGTGGTGGATATTTTTCTCCACTTTGGTTCCTATTTTTTATTGTTTGTTTACTTTTTTCCCCCTTTCTTTGTTTTGCTTTATTTTTTAATTTCTGTTTAAACCTAATATTATATACTTCCCTTCTATTACTCCATTCTATCTTCTTCATATGATTTTTATTTATGATGTAAATTTCACTTTCTCCTTGACTGGCTCCAATTCCCTACTCTTATTAGAGCTCCTCCCCCTATCCTCTCAAAATCATTTTTCTTTCAGTCAGTCATCTCCTATTTCTTCCCTGTTCTTACTATAGTCTTAATCTCTTTACACCCTTAATACTGGTTCATTTGCTATTGATAGTGGGATTGTGGGTGGGAGTTATTTTTGCAGATGTAGGTTTGTTTCCTGGGCTGTATGGTTTTGTTCTGGAAGCAGCTGCACAACTGCATACAAGATGTGGTGGGTGGAGTAACCTTCAGTCATCCAGCTGGAGGAAAGACCCACCAAAGAACAACCCAACAACAATTAAAACAAATTACATACAAGGAGCCAAATAAACAGCTTAAAGGGCATCTCAAGAGCTTCAAGTCCAGGAGATCTAGGACAATGCACCACTGAATCCCACAGGTCTCCTACCATAGAAGTTCACAACACAAAGACAGGGAGTCAAAGCAGATCAATTAAGGAAGCAGATGCAAACAAGAAGAGTCTCCCCTAAAGTGGAGAGAAAAAGAAACAACCCCCAAAGAAAAGGAAAGGAGAAATCCTCAAAAAGAGTGATAAATGTGATAGAGGCAACTAAACTATCAGATATGGAGTTCAAAACAATGGTTATAAGGAAGTTCAATGAGCTCAGCGAGAATTACCAAAAACTACAGTGAAGCTACAAGGAACTTACTGAGAACTACATTAGCATGAAAACGATATGGAAACTATCAATAGGAGCCAGTAGGAAATGAAGAATACAATTTCTGAATTACAGAACACAGTAAAGGAATTAAATGCAGGATAGATGAAGGAGTAGATTGAATCATGGAGCTGGAGGACAACGTAGAAAAAATTTGCAGACAGAGCAAGAAAAAGAAAAAAAGACTAAAAAAAAACAAAGAGGGGTTAAGGGAGCTGCAGGACAACGTGAAATGTAATAATATCTGTATAATAGGGATATCTGTATAATAGCGGTACCAGAAGGAGAAGAAGAGAAACAAGGGATAGAAAACATGTTTGAAAAAGTAATGACTGCAAACTTCCCTACTTTGATGAGAGAACAAGTCACATAAGTCCAGGAGGCACAGAGGGTCCCAATCAAGATGAACCCAAAGAGACCCACTCCAAGACACATCATAATTAAAATGCATCAAGGGAGAAACAGGAAGTAACATACAAGGGGGCTTCAATAAGGCTTGCATCTGATTTCTCAATAGAAACACTACAAGCCAGAAAGAAATGGCATGAAATATTCCAAGTAATGAAAAGCAAAGGCCTACAACCAAGACTACTCTGCCCAGCAAGGCTCTTAATAAAAATGGAAGGCAAAATAAGGAGTTTCCCAGAAAAAGAAGGCTAAAAGAATACACCTCCACCAAATCAGCACTGCAAAAAGACATGTTAAAGGGATTGCTTTAAGAAGGTGAAGAAAAAGAGTGAGAGAGAGAGGAACACAGGCACAAAGGGGGGAAATGGCAATGAATAAGTACTAATTAATAATAACCTTAAATGTAAATAGATGAAATGTTCCGATCAAAAGACATAGGGTAGCTGAATGGATAAGAACACATGACCAGCACTATGCTGCCTACAAGAGACTCACCACAGAACAAAAGTCCTACACTGACTGAAAGTGAATGGTTGGAAGGAAATATTCCAAGCTAATGGACAGGAAAAAAAAGTCAGGGTAGCAATACTTATATCAGACAAAATAGACTTCAAAACAAAGACTATAAAAAGAGACACAGAAGGACACTTCATAATACTCAAGGGAAGAATCCATCAAGAAGACATAAACATTGCAAACATACATACACCCAACATAGGAGTACCCATATATATAAGGAAAATCTTGGATGACTTCTAGAAAGATATACACAGCAAAAACTTGTACTAGGGGATTTTAATATCCCACTGTCAACAAAGATAGATCTTACAAAGAATCAAGAAGGATATTGTGGCACTGAATGACATCCTAGATCAAATGGACTCAAGTGATATATACAGAACCTTTCACCCCAAAGAAGCAAAGTGCATACTCTTTTCAAATGCACATAGAACGTTTTCAAAGGTAGACCACATGATAGGATATGAAACAAGCCTCAATGAATTCAAGAAAATTGAAATCATATCAAGCATTTCTTGGATCACAATGGCTTGAAACAAAAAACCACCTCAAGAAAAAACTCAAAACAGTCAAATTAATGGATACTGAATAACAGGTTATTAAATAATGAATGGGTTAACAATGAGATCAAGGAAGAAATGAAAAACTTTCTGGAAACAAATGAAAATGAACACACAACACTCCAAAACCTATGGGACAGGAGGGAAGGAAGTCCTGAGAGGGAAGTTCATAGCAATGCAGGACTTCCTAAAAAAGAAATATCTCAAATAAACAACCTAACCCTACATCTACAAAAACTGGAGGAACAACAACAAACAAAGCCCAGAGCAAGTAGAAGGAAGGAAATAATCAAGACTGGAGCAGAATTAAATGACATAGACACTAAAAAACAATTCAAAGGATCAATAAATCCAGGACCTAATTCTTTGAAAAAAATAACAAAATCAACAGGCCTTTAACCTGACTTATTAAGGAAAAGAGATGAACCAAATAAACAAAATCAGAAACAAAAGAGGACAAATCACAACAGATACCACAGAAACACAAAGGATTCTAAGAAATTACTACAAACAACTATTTGCCAAGAAAATAGAAAGCCTAGGTGAAATGGACAAATTGTTAGAAACATACTGAATCAAGAAAAAGCAGAAAGCCTGAACAGACTAATATCAGCTAGTGAAACTGAAGTAGTAATCAAAAAAACTTCTGGCATATTAAAACTCTGGAGCGGTCAGTTTTGCAGGACAATTTTTAAAAACATTTAGGGAAGAGCTAACCCTTATTCTTAAACTATTCCAAAAAAATTTTTTAAATCCAAGAAGAGGAAAGACTCCCAAACACTTTTTATGAGGCCAACATCATTCTAACTGCAAAATCAGATAAAGACACAACAAAGGAAGAAAGCTACAGGTCAATATTGTTGATGAACATAGATGCTAAAATCTTCAACAAAATATTGACAAACCACATCCAACAACATATTAAGACCATACAACGTGATCAAGTGGGATTCCTCCCAGGGATGCAAGGATGGTACAATGTTCAAAAATCAATAAAATGTAATACATCACATAAACAAAAGGAAAGACAAAAATCACATAATCATATCAATAGATACAGAAAAAGCATTTGATAAAGTACAGCTCCCATTTATGATAAAAAACATTCAGCAAAGTAGAAGAGCATACCTCAACATAATAAAAGCCATATATGAAAAACCTACAGCCAACATCATACTCAATGGGCAGAAATTAAAAGCTTTCCCACTAAGATCAGGAATAAGACAAGTGTGTCTGCTTTCACCACTTCTATTCAACATAGGATTAGAAGTCCTAGTCTCTGTGATCAGACAAGAAAAAGAAATAAAAGGCATCCAAATTGGAAAGGAAGAAGTAAAATTGTAACTGTTTGCAGATGATATGATAGGATACATAGAAACCCTAGAGACTCCACCAAAAACTACTCAACCTAATACATGAATTTGGCAAAACAGTTGGATACAAAATCAATATTCAGAAATTAAAGGCATTTTTGAACACCAACAATAAACATTCAAAACAGAAATTAGGAAAACAATCCTATTTTCCATAGCAACAAGAAAAATAAAGTACTGAGGAATAAACCTAACCAAAGAGGTAAAACTACCTGTACTCAGAAAACTGCACAACACTGAAAAAAGAAACTAAGGAAGACACAAATAAATGGAAGCATATACCATGTTCATGGATTGGAAGAACTAACATCATCAAAATGTCCACACCAGCCAAAGCAATTTATAGATTCAATGCCATCCCTATTAAAATACCAAAGGCATATTTCACAGATATAGGACAAATATTTCAAAAATTTATGTGGAACTATAAACGACCCTGAATAGCCACAGCAATTTTGAGAAAGAAGAACAAAGTAGGAGGGATCAGAATACCTGGCATCAAACTATATTAAAAGGCCACAGTAATCAAAACAGTCTGGTACTGGCATAAGAACAGACACATAGATCAATGGAACAGAATAGAGAGCCCAGAAATGAACCCAAGTCTCTATGGTCAATTAATATTCAACAAAGTGGGCAGAAGCATAAAATGGAGTAAAAATAGCCTCTTCAACAAACAGTGTTGGGAGATCTGGACAGCTACATGCAAAAAAAAAAAAAAAAAAAGAAAGAAAGAAAAAAGAAATGACCACCAATTTATACCATACACAAAAATAAACTCACAATGGATAAAAGACTTAAATATAAGGTGTGACATAATAAAAGTCCTAGAGGAGAATATAGGGTGAAAATTTTCAGATATGCCACAAAGCAATATTTTCACCAATATGTCCCCTAGACAAGGGATATAAAGAATTTATAAAATGGGGCTACATCTAATTAAAAATCTGCATGGCTAAAGAAAACATCAGCAAAATGTAAAGGGAACCAACTGTTTGAGAATATTTGCCAATGATACCTCGGACAAGGGTTTGATCTCCAAAATATATAAAGAACTGACATGACTCCACCCCAGAAGACAAACAACCCAATTAAAAAATGGGCAAAGGACCTGAACAGACACTTCTCCAAGGAGGACATACAAAGGGCCCAGAGACATAGGAAATATGAAAGGATGCTCAGTATCACTAGCCATCAGATATGCAAATTGAAACCACAATGAGATATCACTTCACAGTGGCCAGAATGATCATTATAAACAAATCAACAAACAAGTGCTGGCAAGGTTGTGGAGAAAAGGGAACCCTGGCATATCATCAGTGAAAATGCAGACCAGGGAAGCCACAGTGGGAAACAGAATGGAATTTCCTCAAAAAACTAAAGATGGAACTGCCTTTTGACCCCTGATTCCACTGCTGGGGTTATACCCTGAGAATCCTGAAACAAAATTTAAAAGAACCTATGCACCCCTTTGCTCATAACAGCATTATTTACAGTAGTCAAGTGCTGGAAACAGCCTAATTGCCCATCAGTAAATGAATGGATCAAAAAACTGTGGTACATTTATACAATGGAATACTATGCAGAAGAAAGAAAGAAGGAAATCCTACCCTTTGGGACAGCATGGTTGGAACTAGAGAGTATTTAGCTAATGAAATAAGCCAGCTGGCAAAAGACAAATATATGATCTCATCTATAAGAGGGACCTAATCAACAAAACAAACAAGGAAGCAAAAGAGAACCAGAGACTTGGAAATAGAGAACAAACTGACAGGGTCCAGAGGGGAAGAGGGGAAGGTGATAATGGGGCAAAGAAAGGGAAGGCTCAAATCAAGGAAGAGGATAAAGAATCCATGGACAAGTACAATGGGAGAGAAGATTGAATGTGGGAAAGGTGGGGGGTGGGCAAGGCAGGGGAGACCAATGATGGGGGGAATGGGACAACTGTAATTGAACAATAAAAAAATTGTTTAAATGATCATTAATTCTGTAGTGGAAGAAGAGTGGAGTACAGGGATATAGGTCATGGTTAAAATAGGTAAGACCTATTTACTCAAATATTTTTTCACTTTTTCTTTTTTAAAAATATATTTCATTGATTATGCTATTACAGTTGTCCCATTTCCCCCCTTTACTCCTCTCCACCCTTCATACACCTCCCACCCACATCCCCCCACCACTTTAGTGCATGTCCATGGGTCCTACATACAAGTTCTTTGGCTTATACATTTCCCATACTATTCTTAACCTCCCCTTGTCTATTTTCTACCTAGTATTTAAGCTACTTATTCCCTGTACCTTTTCCCCCATTCCACCCCACCAGGTTCCCTGCTGATACCCCTCTATGTGATCTCCATTTCTGTGATTCTCTTCCTGTTCTAGCTGTTTGCTTAGTTTGGTTTTTGTTTTGGGTTTTTTAATGTTATTTTTAATAGTTATGAGTTTGTTGTCATTTTACTGTTCATAGTTTTGATCTTCTTTTTCTTAGATTTAACATTTAATATAATATTTAACATTTTATATAATAAGGGCTTGGTGATGATGATAGATTTTAACTTGTCCTTACCTGGGAAGCACTTTATCTACCTTTCCATTCTAAATGATAGCTTTGCTGAATAGATTAATCTTGAATGTAAGTCCTTGCCTTTCATGACTTCAAATACTTCTTTCCAGCCCCTTCTTGCATGCAAGGTTTCTTTTGAGAAATCAGCTGATTGCTTTATGGAAACTCCTTTGTAGGTAGCTCTCTCCTTTTCTCTTGCTTTTAAGATTCTCTCCTTATCTTTAGTCTTGACTAATGTAATGATGGTGTGCCTTGGTGTGTGCTCCCTTGGGTCCAACTTCTTTGGGACTCTCTGAGCTTCCTGGACCTCCTGGAAGTCTATTTCCTTTGCCAGATTGGGGAAGTTCTCCTTCATTATTTTTTCAAATAAGTTTTCAATTTTTTGCTCTTCCTCTTCTCCTTCTGGCACTCCTATGATTCTGATGTTGGAATGTTTAAGGTTGTCCTGAAGGTTCCTAAGCCTCTCCTCATTTTTTGAAATTCTTGTTTCTTCATTCTGTTCTGGTTGAATGTTTATTTCTTCCTTCTGCTCCAAACCATTGATTTGAGTCCTGGTTTCCTTTCCGTCACTGTTGGTTCTCTGTACATTTTCCTTTATTTCACTTTTCATATCCTTCACTTTTTCCTCTATTTTGTGACCATACTCAATCATTTCTGTGAGCATCCTGATCACCAGTGCTTTGAACTCTGCATCTGATAGGTTGGCTTTCTCTTTGTCACTTAGTTGTATTTTTATTGGAACTTTGATCTGTTCTTTCATTTGGGCCTTTATTTTATTTTATTTTTTTTGTTCTCTGTACACCTGTTATGTTGTATAGGGTGGAGACTTAGGTATTCACCAGGGCAGGGTAACCCATGTTGCTGCATTGTGGCACTGCATGTGGGTGAGGAATCTGAGAGGAAGCAATGCTGCTGTCTCAGCTCTCAGCCAGCTTTCAGTCACTTCCCCTGCTACCCACAAGCAAATTTGGCCCTTCTGGTGCTGATTCCCTGGTGGGTGGGTTTGTGTACATTCTAGGACCCTGTGGGTCTCTCCAACAAACTCTTCTATGAGGCTGGTAATTTCTTCCACCACCGCAACCCCCACAGGTTTTTTCAGTCAGAGGTTTTGAGGTTTATTTCCCTGCGCTGGAACCTTGGGTTGTGCAATGTCTCACTCCCCAGTTGTTCCTCCCAGTTTATCTGCACACAAATGTGGGACCACCTGCCCCGGTCTTCTAACTGCCACCTTTCTGTGAGTGCTCTCTGCTCCGGCTGCTCATTTCTGCCCCTCCTACTGGTCTGGATGAATGTTTCTTCTTTAAGTCCTTGGTTGTCAGACTTTCATACAGTTTGATTTTGTCAGTTCTGGTTTTTTGTTTTTAAATTTGTTGCTGTCCTTCTTTTGCTTGTGTGAGGAGGCACAGTGTATGTACCTATGCCTCC